>JAIGNY010000923.1:765000-822500 GCA_020152595.1 Chiridota heheva
TATCAGCTGCCTTTATACCTCTATACAAAACTTTTTGGTTATCAGCTGCCTTTATACCTCTATACAGTACTTTTTGGTTATCAGCTGCCTTTATACTTCTATACAGTACTTTTTGGTTATCAGCTGCCTTTATACCTCTATACAGTACTTTTTGGTTATCAGCTGCCTTTATACCTCTATACAGTACTTTTTGGTTATCAGCTGCCTTTATACCTCTATACAAAACTTTTTGGTTATCAGCTGCCTTTATACTTCTATACAGTACTTTTTGGTTATCAGCTGCCTTTATACCTCTATACAAAACTTTTTGGTTATCAGCTGCCTTGCTTGTTTTCTGGGTTAAAAATCTTCAAGGTCATTTCTATTGATACCAAGCCAATTTGAACACATTGTTTCTTGTTTTACCATGTGTACCATCTTTGATGTAAACATGGGTTGCTGAGTGAAATAATTGAGTAGCATTGATTTTTGCAGATGTCGTTTCTACATATATGGATAAGTTTTGTTTTAGTGGTATAATAATATTGAATCTTTCAAAAACAAATGATGACTGAAACATGCATATCACATGAAAACCTCTTGCAAAATTTATCAGCATAAAATTGATTTTTTGGGTAAATGAGGAATGATGTTAGAATTACTTCAGTTTAAAAGAGCTATGGGCAATTGTTCAATCCTCAAGGATAGAAAACACATTTTTTGGTCAGGAAATACTGTAGATAATTTCATAATGATAGTTAGGGGAATCTGTCATTTCTGTCAGATTTGAAGTTTTGTCCATGTGTCTGTTTCATGAGGAGTAGATGTATAAAGATTTTGTATCTGGTGTATGCACCTGTACTGTGCATAACCAAAAATAGCTTTATTTGAAGGAATGTTTTGCTGGAAAACCCTATTTAAAGGTATATGGACAGATTTGAGATTTTATGTCAAAAGCTTTAATTTCTGAGTCATGGCTGTTCAAAGTTGGAGCATTTTTTAGTGTATGTAAAAGTTGTGATGTGTGAAAGAGGACAGCTCAAATCTTTGATATAATTTTTTAAATTTCAGTCACTGAAAATCAGCAGACTTTCTAAATATTGATTAAGGTACTGTATGATGGAGTTAAAAACCTGTTCGTCTGCATATTTAACCTCTTCTCAAACAAAGGATTGAAAAACGATAAGTTATCTCATGGTGAAAGAAATAGCTCTTTTCTTTGTTCTTGTCTTGAGATTCAATGGTTGCTTATAAAAGAAGTCAGTAAATGAATTGCAAAAGGGTTTGCTGCTAATTTCTTCTGAGGTTTCTGCAATGGCATTCCTGACAGTGCATGGGGTTGAGCTTTTTGAACCGCTTGAAAACTTATCAACCCATGGTTTTTAAGTTAGGAGCATTGGCAGGGAGAAATGTTAACAATTCTTTTGGTATACCTCTCACAATCCATGGGTAATATTCTCATATTGATCAATTTTAAAACTCTTAAACGTTGCAGCAACCATTTCTGTGGACATGGTCTTGGTTTAATGTTCAAAATCAAAAAAGTAAATGGAATTTGACTTTGTATAATGGTATGTATATGATCAAATTCCTATCCATTTACTACTTGTTGGTGATTTTTTAGTTATCCTGTAGATATGGCAGCTTTTTTGTTGATTTAGATAGTGTTTCATATAGTGTAGAGCTGTGAACGTTTAGGGATTTTAGTAAATGTGTACACGCCAAAAAAAGCGATCGTGGACACATGTTTAGTACCGTAATTTTCGGAAATACACCAAAATTGCTCCAAAACTACAAGTCGAAGTAAAAAAAAACGCGCAACCAGTATGGCAAAAGTACCGACTCCGTTGCCCAAATAGACACTCGAGTTTTGCTTTCCAAATTGCAAAAAGATTACCTTTACAGTATAAATCATCATTTTTATGGAAAATATGCATGGAAATTCAGTTTAGAAAGAACAGATAACTTCCTTTCAATGTCATTTAAACTCAACATCGCGTAACTGTTTTGTCCTATATGCTACGGCTTTCAAAGTTCTTCTGTGAAAATCATTCATACTAGGCCTATGATAAACCTCACAGTAAAACATTTCAAAACTACGCCACCATCACCAGGAAGTTCTGAAATATCAGTCCTCTCGAAAAAATGGCCGCCATCTTTGTGATGCATGCAGAATTTCAGCTCTGTTAGAACCTTTTTCTGTTTGTTTATTTTGCAATATTTTTTTCTTTCTTGCAAAATTTATTTGACTCAGATAATATTTACATGTAAATGTACTGATTGTCATGATTAAAGTATTTTTCAAGTGTTTTTTGGTCGATTTAACTGTGTAAAACGGGCTTTGATTGCGTGGGATTTTAAGCCTTATGACCTTACGTTAGGCCTATTGTTGGTTTCACTGTTTAACTGCTGCACATTCGCGGTGCATTTTACAAGCTAGCCTACTCAGATTTTAGCGAAATCAAAGTGCATAATATCCTCATTCATTGGTGATTACTGCGCATTTGTGATTCGCACATTTAAAAAGGATTATGCTAGTCGGGTTTACAGTTTGTAAAAAGTCATTGATTGGAATTTTGCCAGCCGAATGTGTGTGTGATATGATATTGATTTTTAACGGCAAGACTGACTATGAAAAACGATTACTCGCAATGAAGTATTTAGTAAACGTTTACAAGGATTTGCGAGGTGTAGCGTGTACACGCTAAACGGTCACAGCTCTAATATAGTGTATATGGTTTTGAACTGAATGAAACCAAAACTTGTCAAAAAGACTTCTTCTCACCTGCACATGAAGTATTAAGTAAGTATTTGTTAGTTGTCCATAAAATATATTGGGGAAAAACACTTTCATTTTCGATTTTTGAAAATGACAGGATGAAACAATGGAAACTACCGATGAGGTGGTGGACACTGGAGATGAAGCAGTAGACACGGCAGATGAAGTAGATTCCCAAGAAGATACCAACATGGAAACGTCTCAGAAGAGCAAAGATGTAGATCCTGAGAAGGTGTGTCATTATTACTTCTTCCCTTGGTGTGTTCATATTTGAATGGTGGATTTACATCTTGTATGTTGTACAACAGAAACTGCACAAAAACTAGAATTTAGCACTGTGTAGAGTGCGAACCCTTCCCTTAGCAATTCCATCATGTCTAGTATTTCTTAGAGCTCAATATATCTATAAATTTCCAATCCCTAATACAATCTACTAAAAACCCTAGGAATGCAAAGTTTTATGTATGTTCCAATATGCCCCAAATTTCTATAAGCACAAACAAAACCACACATCAAATATGATGAAAACTCATGCAAGGGTTGAATTTTTAATTTTTGAACACTGTTCCATGGAACAGTGCTTTCTTAAAAAACACTGTTCTGTTCATTTTCGTCAATAAAAAAAAAAATCCTTGCTTTAAATTGGACTTAATATACACTTTTTTGTCATATTATACCTGTAAGAGAAACAAGAACATAATAATAGTCATAAGGCTGCTTCGCACGTGTCGAAATTCTAAACAAAGTAAGGCTGTAACGTATAGTATTTATAGGATGAATACTGTGTACGTGGAACTAATAATAGTTGCATTAGTTAACACATGCAAACACAGTATCAGGGATGTGAGTGAGACAACAAATTTATTTGAAGATTATAAATATGTAACACAAATTATTACGTCTTTGGCAAACGGTGTGTGAAGGGGAAGGGGGAGATCAATTTGAACCATAGCATGTGCTGGAAATATATTTTCCCAACAAAAAAAAACTTGAAAATCATTAGGTAGAAAAATAAATTTATGGGGATGTTTGAACATAAAAGTATGCTTCTAACAAAGTTATGAGCTGTTTTATACAAATTATAATGTGTGGGTCAATGGGTAATTCTAAGCTCTTCCGGCGGATTATGGAAGTTATACGAGTGTAAGGTCAATTTGACCACACTACGTGGTGAAAGCTTATATTTTTAAAAAAAACACAAAAATGGGGTCACACACAAAGTTCATCTTAATGAGGTCTTGCATCCCACATTATTTCTCTGAATTATCACGCATGCATATCATTGTTTCTAGGTTATTTATTCTACATATGGAGCACTTTTCAAGCAAGCATTAATATCCCTGGACAGATATATCCCTGGTAGTAAATAAATCCCCAATTAAGCTTCGCCCAGGGTCCTGGGAGCTGTTATTTTGACAGCTCTATGGTAAACCTGAGAAGGAAACTGCCCAGGGAAACTGTTTCCCAGGTAGTACGTACTGAAATGCTTTCCACTTGAAACGTGTATTGACACACTGACATTTTAGAGTTGTGAACGTTTAGGGAATTTATTAAACGTGTACACGCCAAAAAAGCGAGCGTAATAGTATACATGTGTTTAGTACCGTGATTTTCAGAAGTACACCAAAATTGCTCCAATTTACGATGCTAAGTATAAAAAAATTGCGCAAGCAGTATGTCAAAAGTATTAACCCATTGCCTAAATAGACACTGGAATTTTGCTTTTTAAATCGTGAAAAGTGCATTTGTACAGTATTTTAATTTTATGGAAATTTGGTTAAGAAAGAACAGAAAAGTTCCCTTATTGTCATTTAATCTTAATATAGCTTCATTTTTTGGCGTACTTGCTAGGGCTTTCAGTGAAAACCTTGGATACTGTAATACCTCGGCACCTTACGAAAACAATTTCAAAATTTCACCCCGGAAATACAGTTTAATTAGTCCTCTAATAAAATGGCTGCGATCTTTGCGAAACTGAAGAATTTCAGCTTTGCTAAAACTTTTTTTTTTTTATTTATTTTGCAATATTTTTTCTTTTTGCAAAATTGATTTGACTTATCAGGTAATGTTTACATATAAATGTACTACTGATTAAAGAAATTCCCCTGTGTATTTTGTTGTCAGTTTTACAGCTTGTAAAACGGGTCTTGTCATAGTGAGATCAAAATCTAATGTTGTGTTATTCTTAGTTCCAGCGATCCATTTATGATCGATTGCGCTGGTAATTGCGGGAAAAAAAGGTTTTTCATACTTTAAAAAATATTTGTTACAAAGGATTTCAGAACACGTTTTATGAGCAGAAAACTATATTGCAGGATGTTGATGTTATATGTTTGAGAAGAAAACACTGTTTCTATGGAACAATGATATTTGAAAATTCACTGTTTCTGCTTGAAAGCACTGTTTTCAGAAGAGCAAGAATTTCAACCTCTGCCATGTGTTGCCTTTAGAAATATATGTTGATTATGCTTGGTGAGCTCTTAGTCAAACTGATAAAGAACTCATTTTAAAAGAAATTAAAACAATATGGTACAAGCTTACTGAAAACGTTGAGTATTTTATTTGTTTTTTGGAAAGATTTATTATCAAAAATTATGTGTATTAAAGGGGTATTTTCTGCAGAACAAATATTTCAAATATTCAGCTTAAACTCTCCTAGTTTTAAATGCTTATCAGAAATTAATCTTAGTAATGTACTTTAAAAATCCCCCAGAAAATTGTCATTATCCACTGAAAAGTTTGAATAAATTTGGTATGTTTTATGATAACTTTGTATTTCCATTGTGAAAAATATGCTTTTGTAAAGGATGTAATTTAAGCGGCCTGACTTAAAGCTGTCTTCAAAACTTGACCTAATTTTTTAGGAAGTGAAGGAGGATTCAGATGCTCTAAACATTTCTCCTGAAGACGATCAACTTCTTCAAGAAGATGGCGCTAGTGATGCTACTCCTGTGAGTTGATAAATTTGTTTATTACTTTCCATTTTCAGCAGGGGTTTACTTGTCAATGATGTTACTCAATGTAATGGGCCATTGTTTTTAATTTTGAATGTTTCGAAATTAGATTATGCAGCTTCTTGTTATACAGAGTTATGAAAACTTAGATCCAACTATACTGTATGGCTAAGGCTTCAATTTATATCTGTCCTTAGAGAGGGTACGTAATTGATTACACCATGAGCAGAAATTGCAACCCCTCATATCATCTACAGTAATTATTTCAGTAATCAAATACCCATATTTGTAGGGTTGTGTTGACAATGCCTGAAAGACTTGTCGATATATTGCCAAGAATTTATTGCGACAATCGATGTCACGACATTGATTTCGAGTTTACATCACCAAGTTTAAACAGGGTGTTGTAAAACACTTTGCTACAGTATGTTGTATATATACACACATATAGTTCCACCTTCAAGTGGACATTAGAAATATGTAATTAATTCTTTCCTGTATCTTATACAAAAATGTAACTTAAAATATGTTGATGTAAATTTTCTTCATAAAATAACTTATTGTTGAGGCATTCAGATGTTGTTTTGCTTTTATATTCATTAAAAGTTGCTTTATCTTATAACTTCATTGATTATCAATTTAAACAATAAACAAAAATAATAAATTATTTTGTAACTCTGCCTTTTTAGTATTTGCCATCTACAAACCACAACCCAGGCTTTGTACATGCTAGAGACTTATTTAGATATTATGAAAGACACGCCTCTTGCCTTGTCAATCACGCAGGCCTGCTTGAAGCTTTTCTGAAAAATGTTGATGGATCTGTGGTCTTGAGTAATCTGTCTGTGCCAGTATGCATTGTACAGTACAATGGTAGTGTTGGTGTATCAAAAACCAGTGGTGAGATTAAACATTACGGCGCGCGTATAATTGTTTTGAAGTTTTTAAATTGATATTAAGCCAATTTTCAGCCCTATTTTGGGATAGGGTTTGTGTTTTGTGATACGTGTGTACTTTTTCAGCTATGATTTTTTTTTAAACAGTTTTGGCTGCACTTTTGGAAACTTTCAATCATAATGTAGCCTAATACAATAAAGTATTTGCAAGGCATTGATAGTGTAGGCCTTCAGAGCTGTTTTCACTTCTCAATGATGCTACTTCCGACATTGTCGTGAATTAAGGTACCTGATGTCAATGTCGCGACATTAAGATCAATGTGACGACATATCAATAATTTCTACATGTCGCACAACTACATATATTTGTTATCATACTGCTAGAAATGGTAATTGAATTGGAAAGATACAAACACAATTTTCTGCATACAGTGTACCTCTTATTTACATTTTCCTTTTTTGGAAAATCTTATTTCATAAAGGTATTTCATAAAGGTTAGACACATTTCCGTTTGACATTTTATATGGTAGATGGCAGCGCACTACACATATTTACTCACTACACTTAGATGCTCTTAGTGGATGGAAAGTTGCTATTATGAAGATAACAGACAAAGGGGTATCTGTGAGAGATACAATCATTCCAGTTTCTAGAAACTATAATTTATTTTATGTTTTTATAAGCAGCATGACACTTTTTGGCATTTGTAAATGTTGTTGATGTTGCTTTACCTATATTCATATTTTTCTTTACCGTTGTGTTATTGGTAAGTTTATTTAATGTATGCAAAGTTGAAAACGGTTTTAATAAGTATGTATTTTTCTCTCTTCCTTTCCAGGATGCAAAGAAGACAGAGGAAAAAGGTAATGTATACCAAGTCAATAAACCACCAAAGGGTTTATTATATTTGGATTTCTTATATACCTTCAGTAGGGTTCTGTTGTTGTATTTTGTTCATTGAATTTAAAGGTTGATTCAGAAGATTTCATTCTGTTGAAGGTCATTGATGGAAAGTTCCTTTCCATGAAAGAAAAATGAAACATCAAATGGGTAAAAATCATTGTTGGCTCTAAAATTATTTGCAAACTTTGCTTAGAAAATTGAATCCTTGAAATTTGATTGATGAAAATGGGCAAGTATGGAAAGTGGAGTCTATGCTTTGCAATGTTTCAATTTTTGTTGCATGGCAAGGTAGAATATATGATGACTTAGATGGGATCCTTCTTCAAACTCCAACATCGAGGAATCTGCAACGATGAACCTGCACAGACTGTTAGAGAGGAAATATGGTATGCTGGCTTTACAGTTATGCTTTGTCATGTGAATATTTATGAAGCATCAGATGGATATTCAGTATGCTGTTTTGTTAGCACAATGAAGGTGTCTTCTATGAAATTTGATGATCAGAAACAGTGGTGAGGTGTTTATCCAAACAACAGTAAGCTCTTCTATTCACCGACAGCCCAGAATTTCAGATGTACTGCACACAAAGCCGTTACTCATCTCAAAGGAATGCTGTTACCTCAAGGTGTGCTCTTGGAGATTGATGACTTCCATCAGTAGTATCATCAAGTTTGGAAATGTGATGTTACACTTACACACATTACTGAAATGAAATTAGGATTTACATGAAGTGACTTGCCTTGGAAATATCATTTCACCTTAACAAGAACTACTAGTTTGGCTCGGATTGTTGGTAATCACGTTGCACATATTGGAGGTTGAAGAAATATGTGCAGGCCATGGTTCATACATTTAAGGCTTGTTTTCAAACCATACCACACTGGAGCCGAATACTGTGCAATACATGTAACTTTGCTTGTGAAGGTTTTCATCATGAATCTATGTGTTGTATTTGAACTTTGAGGAAGGGAAATGAGATGGTGGACTCGGGAGTCTCAGTTTTGCAAGTTGAAGAAATACTAGCTTTGAACATTAGCATGTTTTACCGCACTACATCTGGGAGTGACTAGTGCTCTATAGGACAGTTTGGTGGTATTGACTTCAATGCATTTAAGCTCTCTCCTCCAGGCGAAGTCTCATCCAGCTTATGATGAATACAAGAGAGATATTCGATTGAACCCATCCTTCTATGGATGGTGTAGAGTATTACATACATCACCACAGATAGATGTTCATGTTCGTCAAAGAGAGAATTGGTGAAAAAGTGATGTGACTCTGTACAGAAGGGATAAGTATCATTGCAAACCATTTGAATAGATTTTATCTGCTTTCCATACCACCCATTTAAATAAAAACAAATGTTCAAAAATAAAATTCACAGTATTAAATCTTCATGGCTTTCCTTTAGTAATTGAATTAACTGATATAATTATTGTGATGTAAAAAATTAATGGTGGAATTTTCACCTAGCTTGACATGGCAGACATGACAGTTGTTGATGTATTGATACTAATGTCTCCACATAACCACTTACAGCAGAATCAGATACTTCACAAAAAATGCAAGCAGATGCGAAGCCGTCTGTTACCAAAGAGAAGGATGATACAAGTATCAAGTCCAAAACGGAATCCCAGACCCCTGTGAAGGATCAGAAGAAGCAGCCCACACCTAAAGATGAAGATGAGAAGGCTGCACACAAAGCTGATGATGGGGAATCCCTGGAAGTGTATGTGGCAGAGCAGTCGCTTCTAGAACTAGATGCTGAATTGACTATACCTGATAGTCAGATTGAAGGTGAGCCCATGGATACTCTTGATGCTGTCAAAACTCCTTTAGAAGATGAGAAGGAAAAGGCAAAAGAAGAGGAGAAACCTTCCTCCAGGGAGATCAAAGATGCAGGAAGTAAAGAAGCTGACAAGAGTGCTAGTAGTAATAAAGAAAACGAAAAGAATGTAGAAGAGAAATCGTCTTCATCCTCTGAGAAGAAACCTCATGATACTAGTAGCAGTGGTGGGAGTTCTTCAGCTCGGCGAAGGTTTGTGTATCTCTATCTTAAAATATTTATAAAGGTATTTCTTATATCTGCTAAATAAAACATGTTCTGCCCAGAAACGTATAAGCATTCAAAATCTTTTTCCTGTGCCTTAAACAGTTCCGATGTAAAGATGGGTGGTTGGTGTTTACCAACATTCTTCCAGAGGTGCATCATAAGGTAAAAAAGCAGAACTTGCACTGATGTTGTAGTTCATATATCTGTAGTTTCGTATCAGCCATGCAATGGAGTTGCGGCTTGCATGTCCTTGTTGGTTTCAGGTCGCAGTTGTCTGGAAAGAATTATTCTAATGACATGTTCAATAATGGGTCTTGGTGTTTTCATATATGTGGACAGGCAATCAACTTGTCTTACATAAGATTGACCTGTACATCTCCAAAGTTGGTAGATACATTTGTTGTTGGAGGTCAAAAGGCAATATGAGTAGCCAGAAGTTAAGCTGATGGCCACACAGCTGTTTTGAGCATATAGTGAAAATAAATTGACTTTGACCAGGGAGTTTGTGTTTTCTCTCACTCAAATTACTTCAAGTCATCTTTCTGTGGTATTGACTGGATACTGTTTGTTCAAATTTTGTATGCACAGTGAAACCAGATGCACATGCAAAGATACATAATGCTCCATAACTTGTCCATAATTTACGACAGCAATATGGGAGGGCTTATGATGATTGACGAGTCTGATGAAGAGATGGAAGAACGTAATGACTGATCAGTTTGATATTCTTGCCCTTGCATGCCTATATACTCTTACTACTGTCCTGATAGACACTTGCTCACTAAGTAGTAATTTATACACTATACCGTGTGACATCTGTTGGTGGAAATATGGTTTGGTACGGTAGTGATTTTCTAAACAAGCATCCACTGGGTCAAAGCATGTTGTTCATTGTGGTAGGGTGTGAACAACAAGCCAGGAGTAGAGAAACGCTCACTGCCTTCAAGTTAGAATCTGAGGTGAGGTGATGTGACACACAGATTTCACATTTGTAAGGCCAGACTGTTGGATAATATCTTTCCTTCACCATCGTTACAGGCAGTGTGAGGTATATCATTTTTAAGTTGAGCAGATTATCATAACACTTTTAAATAATACTGGATTTCAGAAAGTGCGTATGTCGATACCTAAGTTGGAGTGGCTATGAAGTAGTTATTTCACCTCTAGCGAGATATATAATTGTGGCATGCAGCGATTATTAAGTTTTATCTCAAGGGTCCATTTTGCAGTTTCTCATTAGAGGTAGATTCACTATTTACATGGTGCCATTGGTCTTTCAAAGACATGTTGCATAAATTACACTTGCAAGGGATCAATACTTCACTGAGGTGTCTTTAAAATTATGTTCAAGGAAAGGCAGTTTTAATTTAGAGGTATTGTTACTATATTATAGAATGAAATGTTGGTATTAAAACAATTTCATCGGGGAACTTGGAATTGATCTTTAAAGGACTGCTTGGAAGTTAAGTTTCACTGGAAGTAACATCAACAAGCATGCAACTCAATTCCTATGTAGCTTTGGTTTCAAACTTGATTTTCTGTTGTATTTGGTTTGAGGTTGATATGATAGCCAAGTGTTTGGTGTGCTATATGTCATCATTGCACGCGTAAAACGTCCTAAATTTAAGAAATACATAGAATCTCATGGGTAAGTGCTGTTCTAGTTTTGTGAATCAATTGAAAGCTTTGCATGGTTTTAATTATTCTTTATTGATTTGTCCTTTTGAAATGCAGTTCCTCCAGTTCATCCTCCATGCGGGCCAACTCATCATCCACTTCTGATAAAGGTAAGAATGTTGTTAGATGTTTTGACTTTTGGTGTTTTTTATTTGATTCAGTAGTTCATAAAACTTCATTACTCCAGAGACAAACATTGTTATCATATATTTAATTGAAAGATAAGGAAGGAATAGCTTATCAAAATGACTTCTTCAATGAGTAATAGATGTAATGTCATTTAAATATTTATCCATCAAAGTCTTAATCATTGAATATATATCAAACTAAGTAATGAAGATCGGTATTTAATATCTCTCAATGTCTATTAACAGATAGACGAGGATCTTCATCACATCGTTCCAGTTCAAATAGTCGCAATTTGTGGGTGAGCAACTTATCTAAAAGCACCCGTGCAGCAGACCTCAAAGCTGCATTCACCAAGTATGGAAAGGTAAGACACCCTGTGCTACTACTACTGCATTAATTACTGACCTTTTTGTTTTGTCCCTTCCTGGGCTTCCTCCTTGTTCATTGTTTTGCTTTGATTTTCTCTGGTTATATATCAGATAACTCTTTCATTATCCTTTCTGCTTCTGCCTCTGTATTTGGTGGGGGTGGAGCGGGAAGCTTTCGTATGATACATAATAAAGTTACCAACTTAAAGGGTGTTCACAATGTAAGGATGTTCAGTTCCTGAAAGGTGGGGTATGTTAGCAGTTATCAGTGTTCCCGAGAGGTGGGGTATGTCAGCAGTTATCAGTGTTCCCGAGAGGTGGGGTATGTCAGCACTTATCAGTGTTCCTGAGAGGTGGGGTATGTCAGCAGTTATCAGTGTACCTGAGAGGTGGGTATGTCAGCAGTTATCAGTGTTCCCGAGAGGTGAGGTATGTCAGCAGTTATCAGTGTTCCCGAGAGGTGGGGTATGTCAGCAGTTATCAGTGTTCCTGAGAGGTGGGGTATGTCAGCAGTTATCAGTGTTCACGAGAGGTGGGGTATGTCAGCAGTTATCAGTGTTCTTGAGAGGTGGGATATGTCAGCAGTTATCAGTGTTCTAGAGAGGTGGGGTATGTCAGCAGTTATCAGTGTTCCCGAGAGGTGGGGTATGTCAGCAGTTATCAGTGTTCCTGAGAGGTGGGTATGTCAGCAGTTATCAGTGTTCCCGAGAGGTGGGGTATGTCAGCAGTTATCAGTGTTCCCGAGAGGTGGGGTATGTCAGCAGTTATCAGTGTTCCCGAGAGGTGGGGTATGTCAGCAGTTATCAGTGTCCCCGAGAGGTGGGGTATGTCAGCAGTTATCAGTGTTCCCGAGAGGTGGGGTATGTTAGTTAGCAATTATCAGTGATTTAAATTTTTATTATTTGCTAATCTTGTGAAAATTAGTTTAAATGAAAAATAACCACAAAGTTGTCAGTTGAAAATAATGTTTGAGCTTTTCCAATATCACCCTTATCATATTTAGATTTCATCAATCAATTTTGCTCTTGTTAGAAATACTGTTAATAATTAACGCCATATGAATTTTAGCCAGTTATATCGCCTTATTTTTTGTGGTCAAAGATTCTTGCTTATCCAGAACATGTTTGTTTCATGATTTTTGTAGGTTGTTGGAGCCAAGATTGTTACAAGTGCTCGAAGTCCTGGTGCTCAGTGTTTTGGTTTTGTGTCAATGTCCACTAGCTCTGAAGCATCAAAGGCTATGAATCACCTTCATCGCACCGAGCTGCATGGGCGCACAATACATGTGGAATGGGTAATGCTTCTTTTTATCTCATACTTTGTAGTTAGTGATTGATTTTAGTGGACACCTATTAGCACGTTAGTCAACAGGAAAAGGGGGCAAATTTGAAATGGAGAAAATATTAAAGTCAAAAGATTTTCTGGTACCAAAGTAGAACGTAGTTAAAGATTAATGGACAACTGCATTTTTTCCTGTTGCAAAAAGTAAAAGCAGATAATTCTGAGTAGAGCAGGCTTTGAATTTTGAAAGAGCCGGTTTAGTTTTCAAGTAATGTGTACCATTTTTTATACATAATAAAATTTGTGATGTTAGGGGCACAATTGTTTGTTCTTGCCAAAAGATATGAGTCTTTACCAAATTTAAGCAGGAATGACTGAGATACACCATGAAGGTACACATACCATATTGTTGTTAATTCTGGTGTTGGTTGTGATACTATGAAATTTCTGAAACTTTTTTTTAAAACTTCTTTCTCTACTCAGGCAAGTTCTGATCCTGTTCCAAATGTACCACGTAAACCAGGCACTAGTAGCTCCTCCATACCAAACTCATTAGAAAAGAAAGAGGAAAAGAAAACCACTCCTTCAAGCAGCAGCAGCAGCAGTGATAAGAAGGACTCATCCCCTCACGCCAAGAGAAGCTCCGATTCCTCAACCACCAGCAGCGCCAAAAAAGATGAAAGAACTCCCAGCTCAAAAGATGCCAAAGCACCCAGCTCAAAAGATGCAAAGACACCCAATTCAAGGGATGCCAAAGCTGCAGATGCTAAAAAAGATGATGACAAGTCTAAAGGTAGCCAGTCAGGTATGTTGAGGACATCCTTTACACAATTTGCTTTGTCAAAAGGCAAAACTTTTTTTTTTCTAAATCAAATTAGTATTTTTTTAATACATTGTACACACTGAAACATTGGAATGTAAGACGAAAAGAACAAGTGGGGGATATGTAGGCATTTTTTGTTGGGATCATTATTTTTCAAGTATGTTGACATAATTGTGGAATTGATGTTGATCATCTTTGCACGTTGATGATGATTGTACTTGGCAGGGTGTCCACTGCAATGAAGACATTTGCATTTTTGTAGATGTGAAGAAAAAGTGTTTCATTCATTAGTATTATGGCTTCTAAATATTGAATTAACAAAAAAAAAAAAATACTCTTCAAATTATGCACATTGTTTTACAACACTTAATGATTTATATGACTGGCTAATGTCTCTATGTTATTTGTTTGAGTGATTTTTTGTTTGCAAACAAAAAATAACTTGCCTTGTTGCAGAGGACAAAATTTTAATTTGTTTTCTTGTTTTAAATTCAATTAACCTTTGTCTTCACAACTAAAATGCAGTTTTCTTGCAAGAATAAGGTTAATTCTGGGCTGTGGGCCAGTTTGAACTGAATAATTGCATTGAAAGTGAAAATTATGCTTGGGTCTGCAAAGAGGATCTGCTGATTTATTTTCTTAAGTTTTCTTATCAGGAACATACAAACAAATCTAAGGCTTCATGATTAACAAGTACTGATCACAACACTTGTTAATCATGAAGATACTGGTATTGACCAAATATGAGTTAGTACTGTAATAATCTGTTAACATCTGTTATTTTGAATGCTTCTTATTTTGAATGCATTTTTTTATCATCGTAAAGTATTTTAAAAGCTCATCAAAAGCCTCGAGCTAACAACACTTTTTTTTCAGAACCATCAATTTCTTCATTCTGTGATTTAAAAGTAGGAGTGATTTGCACATTACATTGAAAAACCCCAGAAATTCTTCTTTTAAATCATTTGTGGAGCAACATTTAAGACAAAGGTCTTCAAAATTCATAAAGAATTTTTTTTTTATATTTTTTTTATTGAAGAAATGTTTCAGTCGCATCTCACCTGGAATAGATAGGTTTTTCCAAGAATTTAGTTTCTAGTTCTACATAGTGTATTATATTTTTGGTTATTTGGGTGGTGTAAAATATCCATTCACTTATTGCTCTTGATTTCTTAGGTAGTCAATGAAAATGAAAAACTTGATTATATATACTGTGTGACCATATTGAATCACTTTTGTTGAATGTTGTGCTTTATTTTCATACAGGGAAAATAGAGTCTAGCAGCAGACAAGATGATAAGAAGCAAACATTGACCAGAAGGGAGAGTCTCAGAAATAGCAGCACCAGAAGTAGTGGTAGAACAGAGTCGAGGAGTAGTGACCAGCAAGATTCCAAAGGTGACACTCGACCAGATAGTCGTTCTGATAGTAGGTCTGCCAAAACAGGTGAAGCTGATAAAAACTTTATTAAAAAGGGAGAGAAGGCTGAATCTGAAAAAGACAAGAATGATACAAAGAATGACACAAAACCTGAAAGCAATGATGAACCAAAAGCTGCAGAAAACAAAAGTGGAGAAACCAAAACTGAATTGAAGAGTGGGGAGAAGAACATTATTGAGAAGGACCAAGGAGACGCTAAGAAGTCTGACACCAAAGTAGACACCAAAGCAGGTGAAAACAAGAAAGATGACAATAATGATAAAAGAGAGAGGAGAAGCTCAAGCAAAAGAGATGGTAAGAAAGATGAAAAGGAAGTTCTTTCCTTGGAGAAGATAAAGGAACAGCGAGATAAAGAAAGACAGAGACAAAGGGAACGAGAGATAAGAGAAATAGAAAGACGGAGGGAAAGGGAAAGACAAGATGCTGTGAGAAGGGAGAGACAGCTTATAAGACAACGGACAAGAGAAGAAGAAGAAAGACTGAGGAGAGAGCGTGAGCAGCTGCAGATTGAGAGGATGCGGTTAGAGCAGGAACGTTTGGAAAGGGAGAGGTTGCATCGAGAACGCATGCATCTACAGCAGGAGAGACAGAGGGAGCAAGAAAGGTTGGAGCGAGAAAGAGCACTTGGGATGCAAGTTCGCATTGAACAAGAACATGTTCGTGCTCTGAAGCGTACCTTGGAAACAAGAGGTTTACCTATGCACGAAATGGATCCGTACATGTCTGATCAAAAACGGCGCATGGCTATGGAATCTGGAATTTTACCCACTCCAAATGCCATGGGGCAGGGACCAATGGAACCAAGGTCTTTGATGGATATGCAATCACCTAGGATACCTGATAATGTGGATAGAAGAGGAAATAGGAGAGATGATAGGTTTAGTGGTCCATCTGGAAGGTTTAGAGAAGAGCAGGGTAGAAGAAGCGATACTGAAGTTAGGAGAGATAGTAGAAGAGAAAGAGACGAAAGGGTTAGAGATCCACCTCGCAGGGAAAATACTCGTAGAGAGGAACCACGTAAAGACGAACCAAGAAGACCTGATAGAAGAAATGAAGAAAGCAGACGTGAACCAGTGAGAAGGAAAGAGGAAACTAGGAGAGAAGTACCTTCACGTCGTGATGAACCCATGCGTAGAGATCAGGAACCTAGGAGAGATGTATCACGTCGAGATGAGCCACTGAGAAGAGACGAACCACCAAGGAGAGAAGAGCCACCAAGGAGAGTCGAGGGCGGAGGACGTGAAGAACCTGTTCGGAGAGATGAACCTGTTCGGAGAGATGAACCTGTTCGTAGAGAAGAGCCAGTGCATCACAATGATCCAATAAGGAGGAATGAGGGGATCAGACGGGAAGTGAGAAATGATCAACCTCGAGTTTCACCCCATCGCGAATCGAGGGAAATCAGGGGAAGAGATAATGACACTAGACGTGTGGTATCTACTGGAAGAAATGAAAGATATGAGCCTCCAAGGAGTGGAAGAGGGGATGACTTTAATGCGGCAAGAAATGCTGAAAACTTTAGAGAGCGTGAAAGAGAGTCTCTAAAATCTCGAGATGTGAGTCACATTAGACCCAATTTATCTACATCAGAGCGTAACAGTAACCTCAACAGGAGAGAATCACCTCAGAGGAGCAGAGTAATTCCTGACACAGATCATCGAAGGACTAACGTAACACATGGGGATTGGAAAGCCCCATCAAGCAGTGACCGAAGGGTGGAAGTGAGAAATGTTGAAAGGCCCCGTGATGTTGGTGATCATCGCCCAGCATTCCCACGTAATGGTCATCAGACAGACTTTTCATCACAACAAGCACCTAGACAACCGGATATAGGTTGGCAGGCTGGCCGCAGTGAGAGCAGATCAATGATGAACAGTCACTCTGAATCTCGCCCCCAGAATATTCCATCAGGCATAATGAGTAGTGGGGGTGGTTCATCTCGTCCTGAAGGTGGTAGCTGGAGTTCTTCTAGTATGCAAGGTAACTACAACCGTCAAGGAGATCGGTGGGTTGGTGGAGCAAGTGGGTCCAGCTCTATGAGCCTAACATCAAATTCTATGCCTCTGAGTGGAATGTCACAGTCACACAATCCTTTACCACCAGTAGTAAACAATCCTCCTTCTCAAAGTTACATGGGTGGAATGGGTAGTTCAAGTGGCGGAGGAGGTGGTGGTGGTCTGCCCCCAGTGCTTGGAAGTAGCAGCTTTATGCCTGGTCCCATGTCTTCTGGGATTGGTGGTTTAGGTGCTGGAAACTTTGGAATGGAGAGACGACCTGTTCAGCAAGATAACAGGTATGCGGGGGGTATGCAACGTTATTAGATTTCACTGCCTGGCATCTATTCATTTTGTACTGTAACATGTAAGTGGTGGGTTTTGATATTGAAGTAGGTGCTTGTCCTTTGTGAGCAATGACCATTACTGTGAAGAGAATTTTAATGATAATGACAGCTCCTATGCTTAGGAAACTGAATTTTACCACATTCTTACATAGTTGTAATTCTTTGTTTTTACAGTTGGGAACAGATAGTGATAAAGCATATAAAATAGTGTTGTATTATAATTGTTTGCATAAGTTGTTTTTGGTACTTCACAACATATTTCCTCCTTAGTAATCATGCAACTTCCTTTTTCTATTTTTTACTGAGAATTAAAAGAGTATTAGACGGAAAAGTATTTTAAGGGGGTCCCCACAAAAATCAAATGCTTATTTAGAATGCAACGATATAGCAATTTTCTGATTAATATGAATATTTAAGTAACCTTACCCTCATGTCATCTGTGGGCTATGCAGGCATGAAGTTTATCAATCTTTTGTGGATAATACATCTGTGAAATTTGCAAAAACGAGCACCCTCACCTTTTCAGTCTGGTGCCTCTTTAACCCTTCTGCCAGAGGTTTGAAAAATGCCAGCCCAATTTTTGTAACTTTTTTTTCCATGTGCATTTTTGACAACATGCCTTTCATTTTTTCATTATAAGTTTAGTTTGAATGATAACTAAGATAATGATCTTTAGAGTAATGAAAGCCAATTTAGGAAAAATATGCAAATTAAGCAATTTTTGGCTAATTTGGTCAAATCTTTGCACGAGTATAATTACTTGTGAATATTGAAAACAGATATTTGTGTTACATATTTAGATTTATAGAAAGATAAAAAACACTAAAAAAAATGATTTTAGTCAAATGACGCCTGAAAACCGCAGCAGAAAAATTATAGTGCAGTAGTCTCAGCGGGACTCGAACCTGGTGCGCTCGTGTGCTGGCTGCGTTCATCTACTACACTATGTAATTATTGAAAACACTGGTGAAATTGAATTACAGCAGTAAATCCAAATAGAGGGGGTTTTATGCCTTTATTTATATTTCAAATGAAAAGAAATTGCCAGCAAGTTTCGAACGAATATTCAACGAAGCATGTGCTACGTGCGGTTTGGTACATACTGTAGTTAATTTGGAGAAATAAAAGAAAAATTCATGAAATTTTGAAGAAATTTCTCCAGAACAAAAGAGTTGGGGAATATAAAAATTAAACCAGAAATCAATACTATCTTGTCTTAGGACTTGTGTGTTTGAATTAGAAGCAAAAATGTGATCTTGAAGTAAAAAAAAAAAAAAATTGTCATTTTTTAGTTTTACTCATCATTTTCAAGCTACTTTTTCTCAAAAATCTGTAATATGACTCACATAAAAAAAGTTATATTTCGTGAAAGAAATATTTGAGTACTTTAAAGTGATACTAAGATTATTCCTATAGGACTTTGGTAAGGTTCCGATTTTATTTTTAGAAAAAGGTGGTTTGAAAAGTGTGGTAGAGTAAGGGCTAAGCTTCACCATGGACCAAGTTTAGAATTAGCCAGTTTTTCATTCATTCTTATACTTTTACTAGTCCTTCTCTAGCTACATGTTATACATGGGCAAAGATTGCCCATGGTTTGGTTTGCTCTTAAATTTCAAACCAAACCATGGGCAAAAAGTGGACCTGTTGCATTGGTTTTAGAATAAGACTAACAATTTAACCTTATAATAGTATATGAATGAAAATGATGCCTATATTGAGATTTAACAAATATGTACAAACTTATTTTTGTGTTTAAGATACCTATGCTCTAGTTTTACAGTGAATGATTCTTGCATAACTTGACTAAAGTTTACTCTTGTAAAATTGTCATGGAAAGTGTTTACAATACAAGAATTGTATTATTACATAATTGCTTTGATTTGAAAGCAGTAGTGATTGCATAGAAGGGACAATGATTAGAACAAATATACCATGCTGTCACTGGCATTCCTCATTAATGCAGCTGGTTGAAAAGGGGATATCCATTTTGTCAGGAAGATTCCTAGATATAACTGTATCATCTAGCCTACAGACACTCTAATAGTTGTAATTTCTAGTTCACTGTATTTTTGAGTAGACTTGTTTCATGTTGTGTTTTCTGTTAATAGACACATCATTTAAGGCTGATTGCAAGTAGATTTTCTTGTTTTCTGTATTGTGTAACTAGTTCTTTCGTAAGGCTCCTATTGAAAAACTAAATCTTTGTAAAAAGCATTGTTGCTTGAATATTATACTTTGTGCCCAAGTTGGTGTTGTTATTTGGGCAAGGGAGTAGATCATTTCTATTGTGTAGATATAAAAAGCCACCCTTAAATGTTGTTCATAGCCGGTAGGAAGTTTACAGACCTTCCTTTTTATTTCTAAGAAAACCTTTTCATTTTGTGCAGAACCTCATTGAATGTCAAAATGCTTTTTTTGGTTGCCATTATGATAATATCTGCATTATTATCTACACGCAAAATGTGTAAGGCTCATTTTGTCCAAATCATGAAAACTTGTCATACTGTAGTTCTTGAAGCTCATGTCTCTATTGCTTTCATAAATGCTGCAATTCTTTGCAAAGCATACCTCTAATGTATGTAGAGCTGTTTTTTTCTGCCATTCAAATTGAGGTATGGATTTAAAATTAGCAAAAAGACTGAACTGCCTGCCCTGTCATACAAATTTTGCATGTACTTACAGTAATTCAGAAAGTGAAAGCCTTTTTTTAAGCATTTATAAATGTCTTGCTCACTTTTGGGAAATGTAAACAACAGTTGTGATGTTATTAATAGTTCTGCATAACAAATACACCCATACCTTATATCATTTCTCACTGTGTTAGGATGGAAAATGATGTTCTTGCCCATTTAGTCATCAACCTCACTATTGTATACAGTACCTGGTAGAAATGTATGGAAATATTCCAATTTTGCATGATTTTATTCGATATTTAACAGTCATTTTTCGTGTTTATTAGACAAGGGTGCAAAAATAATTTGTCAGCAACGAGGATTGATTACGTTTGTGATAATGAATAAGTAGTGACATATTGATGTTGTAGCTGTGATTTGTACATGAAGAAATAAATCAGCAGTAGTTGCACCCGATCCAGTGTGTCTGTTTCATTACATCATATACTGTGTAAATAGGGTATGGTGAAATAAACGTTTGTTTTGAGGAATATTTTACTCAAGTGGTCAAGCACATTCATCTTGTATTATAGAGAACAAGTGCAAACAAATTAGTGTTCAAAACTTTCCATTTAGGAGAAGGGTCTAAAGCTTTTAAAAGGAGACATGGTCAGGGTTACTCCATCTTATGATAGAATTGATGAATAGAAGTTGTCAAAGTTACATCTTCAAAAGCAATCTAATGTATGTGTTCAAATTAAAGCATTAATTCTGTCAAACTATCTTAGATGGAAGCAGCCATTTTGTTCTCATGATAACAATTTAATAATTTGTTTATAATCTATTTGAAATTTTCTGGCTTATAACAGAAATGTTCATATTACCCGTCTTAGAATTGGTCACACCCACCTCACTCACTCCCACCTCCTTATTGGCTCCCCCCAACCCCTCTGCAAGAATTGCCATTGCACCCTCGCAATCCATCACGTTCTCCTTGCTTGCCCACTGTACAACCTTCCTAGAGCTTCCCTCGCTCCCTACAATTCAATTGCTGAGTTCTTCCAGAAAAATTCTCCGGATAAAATTATCTCCTTAATGCCTCCCTCTATGACCATATTTAATTCTCCTCTTCCACCCCCTCTCTACTTTGTTTTTGTTTCAACCATGCACCACCCCTCACGATCACAGCTTTATGACCTTTTGTCCTTAAATTTATCTCATTCTCCCCCTGTTTCCTTTACTTCCTACCTCTAGAATAATCTGACCTCTCAGGCACAATTTGACCTTAGTTGTTGTGGTGCCTTTAAGCCATCATCAAACAAACATGCATGGCTCTAGCATTATGTGGCGTAAGTTATCAACTTAATGGAAAGTTTTAGAGCTGTACAAGGTCTTAAAGACAACCTAATGGATAGGGCGTCATTACATGGAATATATTAATGGTGAATGAGCATTGGATTTAAAGACAACCAACACAGCAATGGATTGGACTTGCCCGCCTTGAAGTCTAGTAGCTCACTGCTGACTGCATTTGCATGGGGACACCTAGTATGCAAGATGTTGGTGTTCACATTACCAAACGGCATTTAGGATGACATTTCTGTGAGTCCTTATTCCCAGAAAAACTTGAAACTTTAGTCATGCAGGGTTACAGGGGCTTCCCCCTCCCCCACCCCATAAGGTTTCCTCCACAAAGTGTTGGGGGTGGAGAAAACTATATCTATCGACAAAAACTCAAATTCCTTCTGAAATTTTGAGGCAAATCCCCATCCGTTCCAGGAATTATGTTTAAGGCTTAACGGCACTGCGACAACAAGGGTCAAAATGTGCCCGATAGGTTAGATCATTCCAGAGGTAGGAACAAAAAATAATAAGAGAAGTCTTGATAGAAAGATGAGCTAATAGCCTGAAAGCTGGGACTGAAAGAGGAAGTGCAGGCAGGGGTGTTAAAGTAAGTGGATGGGGAGGTATAGTGAAGGAAGGAGATGGTTTTATCAGGGAAGTTATTAAGAAAGAACTGCTATGGAGTTGTGAGGGGTGAAAGAGGTAGTGGGCAGGCAAGGTGGACAAGAGTGGGCAATGGCAATTATTGCAGAGTGGGGGAAGCCAGAAATTATGAACCTGGGTTTGATCATGAAGTGATCCATTGTTCAATACCAAGTTTAGTGTATGGGCATTTGACCTTTATCACTCTTAGATATAAAAAGTAATACTATAAGGCAAACCTTTTATATTGAACAACCTCAAGTTAATCCCAAATGCAAGAACAAACACAATTTGACCCTTGCTGTTGTGATGCTCTTAAGCCCTCCCCAAACCTGTTGAACTGCCGTTGGACACTACCTACACAATTGCTGAACTGCAATTCCTTCCAGCGGCGTTGCCAAGAGGTTTTTGTTTGGGGTACAGCAGCTAAGAGGAGAAAATTGGGGGAGGGGGAAGAGGCTTTTGTTTGGGGTACAGCAGCTAAGAGGAGAAAATTGGGGGAGGGGGGACACTACAAAAGTGGCGGCACTGCGCACGCAAAGCATGTGCGTAACGGCGTGTGGTCCAGGGGCCCGCGAAAGCGGCGAAGCCTCTGAAAGCTCTGCAAATTTCTTCATTTTTTGATTCCCCAAAATGGCTTAAAATCAAACACAAGTTCCACAATTGAAGTTGATGAAATAAAGAAAATGTAGATTTAAACTTTTAATGAACTCTGAAAAACATTTAATTACTATTCTAATCAGGCAAAAAAGCAATTATACCTGAAAGTGAGATAATTCAGCCCCCTTCCCCTTCTCTCTCCCTTTCATGAAAAATAAATAAATTTGGGTTCCAGCTCTGCAGATTTTTGATGTCCCCGAATGTCTGTTTGTTTGACGAGGGCTTAACAGCACCGCGACAACGAGGGTCAGTTTGTGCCCGAGAGGTTAGATCATTCTAGAGGTAGAAAGGAAAGAAAATAGGGGGAGATTGAGAGAAATACGAGAACTAAAAGTCTGAAAGTTGGCATCAAAAGAGGAGGTGCATGGGTGAAGGGAAAAAAAAAAGTAGAGATAGGGGGTGGGAGAGGAGGACTAAATATGGTTGTAGAGGGAAGCATGATGAAGGAAGAAGATATTTTTATCTGGAGGATTTTTCTGGAAGAATTCGGCAATTGAGTTGTGGGAAGCTCTGGGAAGGTTGTACAGGGGCAAGCAAGGAGAACGTGAAGGACTGAGGGTGCAATGACAATTGTTGCAGGGGGTAAGGAGGTGGGAGTGAGTGAGGTGGTGTGACCTATTCTAAGACTGGTAATATGAATGTTGTCGACATGAGAAAGATTGTGGATGGTGGGTTTGATCAGAATGGTGAGCTGGATGACGTGGAGTGTGTTATCAATTTGGGAGTCCCTTAAGGTTTTCCAGAGGTCATGAACAAGGTAAGCGGTTTGATGTCAGAAAGGGTTTTGGGTAGGGGAGAGGTTGAGGGCAAGCTTTGCGGCTGCATCAGCCCTGTCATTACCAGGGATGCCAACATGGCTGGGTATCCAGAAGAAAAGAATACTTTTCCTGCAGAGGGTGGGCGAAAGGAGTTTTCGGAAGAGGAGGTGGGATGTGGAGTTACCCCATTTAAAATTAAGTAAAGAACTAAGGACAGCCTTTGAGTCGGAGAAGATGGCAAAGTGGCTGAGCGGAGAGTACTCAATACAGTTAAGGGCGAGGAGGATGGCCTTTCCTTCGGCTGAAAAGATGGACGAGTAGTCGGGAAACCTGCTACTGACGGTGATGTCTTGGATGACGGCAGCAGCAGCTGTCTTGTCGCATCAGTATAGATGGAGGTGTAGTTTGAGAGTTAGTCTTTGATTTGGTTGTGGAGAGTGATGAGGTTAAGATGGGTTTGGGTTTTGGGAGGAAAAGTGGTCCAGAAGCAGATGCCAAGAGTGGCGGGGTTGATGCAGAGATGGAGGAGGTCTGATTTGATGCGTAAGCTAAAGGGAGGGGATAGGGTTTTAGTTCTATCAAAAAGGGTGGAGAAATTGGGGTACTTAATGAGGTTGTAAACAGGGTTCTGGTTGTTGGTAAGGACTCTAAAGGCATAGGAGAGGCTAAGATTTCTAAACTTTAGCAGAAAGGGGGGTTTGTTGGCTTCAACATGAAGGCTGTTGATTGGGGAGGTCCTGTAGGCACCCAGAACAACCCTGAGGGCTTCATTTTTAATGGTGTTGATGTGTTGAGGTAAGAGTTGTGAGCGACACAGTAGATAATATTGCTGTAGTCAAGCTTGGCGCGAATGGTGAGCCTGAAGTTGTTGAGGAGAGCATGGCGGTTTGCACCCCAAGTGGTGTAGGAGAGGACGCGGAGAAAGTTAAGGGAGCTGTTGCATTTCTGTTTCAGGTTGGTGATGTGTTGCTTGTAGGAGAGCTTGGGGTCTAGAGTTAAACCCAGGAAGTGCATGCAGACTGTCTTGTTTTTAGAGAATTTAAAACCGTTATTGTTGCACCAGTCTTGGAGCCGATTGAGGCTGACTTGGAACCTATTTTTGACAAGAGGAAAGCTAGGGGAGGAGTAGAAGATGGTAAAGTCGTCCACGTAGAGGGCACATTTGATGTTGAGGCCAAGGTTGTCCGTCCTGTCGTTAATGCTCAGGTTGAAGAGAGTGGAGGAGAGGATGCTGCCCTGGGGGACGTCCTCTTCTTTGGGGTAGGGGTTGGAGAGGGTGTGGCCAATACGAAGTTGGAACTGCCTGGGTAAGAAAATGTTTTGGATAAAGATAGGAAGGTGTCCTTTGACGCTGATGGTGTAAAGTTTGCGGATAATGCCGTATTTCCAAGTAGTGTCGAAAGCTTTCCCGAGGTCGAAAAAGATGGCAATGAGGTGTTCCTTTTTTTTTGCAAAGGATTTTTGGATAGCGTTGTCGCGCGTAATTAACTGGTCTAGGGTATTGCAACGTTTCCGGAAGCCGCTTTGCTGAGAGGAGAGGATTTCATTGTTCTCAAGGAACTAGTTTAGCCTCTGGTTAATGATCCTTTCCATAATTTTACAGAGACAGCAAGTGAGGGCGATGGGAGGGTAGCTGGAGGGGTCGGTAGGGTCCTTCCCCGGCTTGGGGACAGGGGTGACAATAGCTGTCCTTCAGATAGGGGGAAGGAGTGTGAAGATCAAATGTGGTTGAGGATAGTAGGTAGTGGTGGCCTTGTTGGGGAAGTCTTTCAGGAACTTGAAGAGGATGTTATCTGGGCCCTTGGAGGTGCAGCCAGCGTCGTGGATGGCTTGGTTTAATTCAGAAAGGGTGAGAGGGGTGTTGTAGCTCTCGGTGTTGTCGGAGGGAAGGGTGATACTCTGGGCTTCATCGCGAGCTTTTTGGTTTTGAAAGCAATGGGGTAGTTGGCAGAGGATGAGATGTTGCTGAAAGAGGTGGCGAGGTGGTTAACGATGTCCTTTTTGCAATGAGGTTTCCATTCCAGGAGAGATGGGAGATGGTAGACTTGCCCATCCTGCCGCGAAAGCTGTTAACCATTCTCCAAATTTTCTTAGTGGGGGTATTGGTGGTGAGAGAAGAGATAAAGTTGTTCCAAGTGTTGGCTTTACTGTCCTTGATAGTTCGCTTTGCTTTGGCACGGCTGATGCGAAAGAGGTTGAGGTTGTGGGTGGTTGGGTTAGTTTTAAAGTTCCTAAGGGCCCTTTTCCTGTTCTTGATGGCGGTTTTGCAGTCATTAGAGAACCAGGGGTTGAGGTGGAGGGGGGTTGGAGAATTTGGGAGTAGAGCAGGTGGCAATGTTGATAAGTATGTTACTAAAGTTTGCTATGGGATTTTCACCCTCAAGGAGATAGGGGAGAGGTGCGAGTTGCAGGGGGTTTCGAAAAGGGTCCAAATGGCCTTCTCAAGGTTCCAATTGTGGGTGTGGTCAGTGGGGGGTTGAAGGTTGGAGTGTATAAGAAGAGGGTTATAGTCACTACCACAGAAATCAGCAGTGACCTTCCAGCTATAATCAAGGAGGAGGTTGGGGAACCCATAGAGAGGGCAATACAGGTGAGGGAGCCTGTGGCAGGGTGAAGGTAGGTCGGGGAGTTAGTGTTGACTGGCTGAGTAAGGAGAGGCTGTGCTGTCGAAGAGTTTTTTCGACGAGCGGAGCTCCACAGGGGCTTACAGTCACTACGAAGGATGAAGGGGGAGGGGAGCTGAGAAATGAGGTTGTTAAGGCTGGTTGGATGAGCGTTGGGGGTGAAGGGGGGGGGGGGAAGATATATATTGCAAACAGTGTAGGTTTTGTGCAGGCAGATAGACATACAGATGGCCTGAAGGTCGGTGTTCACATGAACAGGGCTGTGTGGGATATCGTGTCTAACGAGAATGGTGACGCCCCCACAGGGCTGTCGGCGCCCATGTGATTTTCGTGATAGCAAGCGAAGCTATGGAGGGAATAATGGTCAGTGGTTTTCAAGGTTTCTTGTAGGCAGAAAACGACCGGCTTGAAGGTGGTGGCCAGTGGGTCATTTTCTTCAGAATTGGCCTTAAAGCTCCTGATGTTCCATTGTACAATGTTGCGATATTCATTGTAATTGTTTGTGTTGCACACCATAAGGATGTAGAGGGCTATTTGGAGGAAGATCTGTTGGGTCTGAGTTGGATTATTTTTTCTTTGGATCTGTCCGTTTCTTTGGGAGCGGTTGTTTTTGAAAGTTGGACGAGAAGTATGTTCGGTAATCAAACTATCCATGTTCTCTTCAGTGTCATATGTGTGGGTTTGGATGGTGGGTGGACTGTTTGTTGATTGGTTGTTTGATGTTTGTTAGCCAGGTTGGCTTGAGTTTGATGGCAGATGTGTTGGGGTTGGGGACGGCGGCGGGAGTCTTAGAGGAGGAAGGAAGGTTGGGGAGAGAAGTGGTGGTGGTGGAGGTAGGTTGGGTTGTTGGCAATGGTGATGGGTTAAGGACTGGGTAAGAAGAGCCAGGTGAGGTCGGTTTGGGTATGTGAGTCAGTTTTAGTTGCGTTGGGGGGAAGATATTGGTGTTAGGGGAGACTGCGCTCGAGTAGGAAGGCTTAGTGTGGAGGGAAACGAAAAATTGCTTCCTGGCCTCCGGGTAAGTGATGTTGGGATTAGGGTTTTTGGTTTGGTTATCTGCTTTTCCTGAAGCCAGATGGGGCAGTCTTTTGAGAAGGAGAGATGGTTGGTTGGGTGACCATGGCAATTGGTGCAGAGTGGGGTGTTGGTGCAGGAGGTGCTGTCATGGTCCAGGGCTCCAGTTGCCACAGCGCGCTTGGCTGCAGCAGGACGTTTTACCATGGCCATATCTCTGGCACTTATGACAACGGAGGGGGTTAGGAATATAAGGGGTGACTAGAATTCTCAGGTAGCCAGAAGTGATGTGGAAGGGGAGAGTTGGGTGTGGAAAAAGTCAGGAAGATGGTATTGGTAGGTGTTTTGGTACCGTCCTCTTAAGGACGAGACGACGTGCTTAAGTAACGTGTTGGTTGGCAAGTTCCTCACCGTTCCCTGAACTCCAGCAAAAGTGTGCTTAGAACTGAAGACCTTGCTTACCTGACCGATGAAGACCTCGTGGATTGGCTAGGGTTTTGGTGGTGAGGAGGGTGGTGGCTTGAGTGTCCCCAAATCAAACAGAGAAATTCCAAACTTTAATTGACGAAAGAAAACAAATTGGGTTACCGTTTCTAAACCAGTAAGCAAACAGTCAAAAAATAATTTTCCCTGAAAATCGAGACGATTCAGGCAATAAAACCAGGGGCGAATGCCCGGAAGCTCTGAGGACTTCATGGTTTTATTTGAGCTGCCATTTCTAAACAGGCTGAAAAGAAATTTCCCTACGGAATATTGGAACAATTTGGACAAAAACCTGTAGCATCCAGAGCCCAGGGCGAAGCACTAAAATGGCTTAAAAGCTGAAACAAAATTTTGCTGTTTGAGAAAATCACATAATTTTAAATTCTAACTGCTGACATTAAAATCAACTCTGATAAGGAGGTGTAAAAGAAATTTTGCTGTTTGAGAAAATCATATAATTTTAAATTCTAACTGCTGACATTAAAATCAACTCTGATAAGGAGGTGTAAAAGAAATTTCCTCTGAAAATTCCATTGAAGAATCATGATTGGATATTTGGAGTCAAATAGCTCTGCAAAGGTTTTGTTGGTAATTTGCGCCAATTTTCTTTTTTACCCAAATGAAATAAAAATCTGACAAATTTCGCAAGAAAGGCAGAATCACTCCTTTTGCCCTCTTAAAAATGTTGAGATTGTATACACATTATGCTGATAGATGGATCAGATGTTCCATGCAACTTATGGAAGTCTGGCACAAACATGACAAACCCACGGTGCATCTGTATTATGTATATATTTCTGGTATTTTGTTTTACAAAAAATGGTGCAAGCTGAAGCAAAACCTTTTAAAACACTGACCAAAATTTGGGTTTACTTTAATTAATTCAAACAGAACATAAAATACATGTTAGGACCAATGAATTTGAGGATGGTTTTAGAAAAAGGGACGGAAAATGTTTCAAATTGAAGTCATCTGTGAAATTTTTAATGCTGGATTTTGGTTGTGATGGTGGGTATGGCTTATGAATAAAATAAATATCCTGGAACAATTATTTCCATATGCAATGTCATGACAGTTATATATACACATTTTGCAAATCAATTAGCTTATGAAAAAAAAAAGAAGCATCGGAACCCACAGAGCCTTTTTGGTTCTCATTCATTTGGAGTTGAGGAGGAGGGGGGGGGGGGAGCATACGGGGGACAAACAATTTGATTAATAACACATTTCTGCTTTGGCCACTCCAAAATGTGCCCGACAGTCATTTTGTTTACTTTGCACGAAAATTGTTTGACAAAATAACATATTGAAAATGCTATAACAGACCAACTATCGAATCTAGAGCTTTAATATGTGAGATACTGTTACTCAGTATACATTTTCAACAATTTTCTGAGCCGCCTTTTTGAAAATAAAATATTCTCTTTATTACTGACAGCAGATAGTTAATATCTTTTGAATACTATATATTTTCACAAACAATTATTATTTGTGCTAAATTACATTTTAGAATATAAATGACCACCTCAAAATCCACCCAAAGATCAAAACTTAGCGTCACAAAATGACAGTTGAAAATGCTATCAAAAATTAAATATCCAACCTGGAGCTCTGAAATATGAAATATTGTTACTCCATACACTTTTGTCTTAGGTTGTGGTATTATTAGTGGTATTACACATGGTTAAGAAATGATATATATACCATAATATCTATATAATCACATAAAATGGCCATTTTCAACAATTTGACTGACAAGATTGAAAATGCTCTAAAAATGAAAACAAATAGAAAACCATTGCCATTTTTGATAGAGAGAATGTCCTTGTAGCATATTTACAATATGCAAAGTTTCAGGTGTATACATTAAATGCCTTTTTGGTAAAAGCCCGATAAAATTTGAAAGTGAACCATTTTTGTCAGAATTATTTTTCTTCTGAAAAATTCAAGTGAAGTGAGTGAAGACTTGCCCTAGGAGCATTTTAAGTGGCATATTCGGATTCCCCACCTTCCAAAACCCCAGCATGCCAATTTGTAGAACAATGGACAGTAAAAAAATGAAATTATGAGGGATTTTTTGTTTATCGGAAATTCAAAATGGCCACGGACTCTGAGACGGGTTCGGAGATCAAGAACTTAGGGCAAAATTGACCAAGATTTACGTCCATATCTCAGAAACGCATTGAGCAATGAGGATACAATTTAAGTTTTGTTTTAGATATATTATTCCAAGCAAATATGCCAAATTTTAAGCAAATCTGAGATGGTGGGTTACATGGCCCCATTAAATTGACATGGAATGACCCCAGAACCAAAAAGTTTTGTGGTTTCTATGCTTTTTTTTTTTCTTCATATGCTGATTGATTTGAAGTTTTGTATTATCTGTCATGTCATTGCATATGAACACACTAGTTAATATCACAATTATACCAAATGTGAAATAAAACAAGCAATGCCGATTGTTAAAAGTATAATTAAGCAAGTCAAGATTTATACAATAGGCCCCACCTACTGATATGCACGATCTCGCCACCAAAAAAGGGGCGAATCAGCAGACCATGGGCTATCTATGTACTACATATGAACTGAATTCCATGTATCATTCGTGAGATACTGTGTTTACAAGCTCTTATTAACCCTGTTACGCCCTGCCCATTATGCAATTAATTCAACATATAGGTACCATGGACATGTACACACTAGCTAATATCATAGTTACACCACATATGAAACAAAACAAACATGCAGTTCTTAAAATATCAACATTTTAAATTTCATCATTAAGCCCCGCCTACTAATTAATATGCATTGATATCGCTACCAAAAACAATACAGCACATCTGTGGACCATGGCTATATGTATATCATATATGAACTGGATTTTACAAGTTTTTTTCAACAAAATCATGTTAAGACCCACCCACTATGCATATTAATGAATTCAACATTTTGGTATCATGAACATGTATTCACTAGCTAACAACATATTTCTACCAAATCAGTCATGCGGTTCCTAAAATATGAGCATTCCAAGATTTTATTATTAAACCGCACCTACTCTTTAATATGCATGATCTCACCACCAAAAACAATAGGGCACATATGTGGACCATGGGCTACCTGTGTACCACATATGAACTGAATTCCATGTACCGTTCTTGAGATACTGTTTACTAGCTCTTTTCAATAAAATCAGGTTAAGCCCCACCCACTATGCATATTAATGAAATTCAACATTTTGGTACCATGGACACACTAGCTAACAACATAATTACACCAGATATGAAACAAAACAGACATGCGGTTCTAAAAATATGAGCATTTTAAGATTTTAGCCCCGCCTACTCATTCATATGTGTGACATCGTTACCAAAAACAATAGGGCACATCAGCAGACCATGGGCTATCTGTGTACAACATTTGAGCTGCATCCATGTATCGTTCTTGAGATATCATGTTTACGAGAGGGGCGTCACACACATACATACATACACACATACATACACCATCATGACTGTATAGGTTCTTGATTCTATCGCATCGGATAAAAAAAAGCCTCTTGAGGTGTGCCTCTTATTAATGCTCCCAAATAACCCTTACTTCAGATGTGAGGATACAATGCCATTACTACAGTAGTTAGGGTTTCAGTTGTTTGTGTACAACACAACCAAAAACTGCCTCACCATTATTTGGTTTCTTTTCAAGTCATTCAAAATGAATTTGGTTGACCGCTAAGCTATTCATTTTAAACATGCCAAATGACATGTAGTATGCAAAACAAAAAGCATTGCAAATGATACAAATACCCTCACTGCTTGCACCCTCGCTCCCACATGCTACCCTACAGAATATCGTAAATGAAATCTACAGGAAATCGTTAATGAAATCCAGATTTCTTTCTACCACATGACCCATAAGCCATCACACCTGAAATCCAAATAACAACCCACCACATACCAAGTCACCCTGTTTTACATACCATGCTACCCTGTCCTAGATGCCATCTCTCCCTGTTGCAATGCCATCCCACCCTGTCTCCTATGACGACCTATCTCAATGCCATCGTGTCATGTTCCATGCCATCCAAACCTAACAATCTTTCCTCCAGCACCATTCCCTCACCCAGACATGTAAGTGATGATTTATAAAAGTAGCTAAAATTGATCAATTTTCTCATCAAAATAGCTAAGTATTGTCAATTATGCAGAAAATAGGAAAAATTAGCTTAAAAAATAGCTGCAATCAGCTAAAACCTGAAGTCTCATATGCTGAAATTGATCAATTTTCTCATCAAAATAGCTAAGTATTGTTAAGTATGCAGAAAGTAGGTAAAATTAGCTTGGAAAACTTGCAATCAGCTAAAGTCTCACATGCCTGCCCTCACCCCTATCAACTTCCATGCCTGATTCACCTACCATCAGTAGTGTAGGAATAGCCCCTGATTCATCTACCATCCCTGATTCATCACTACTATCAGTGGTGTAGGATAGAGGGTTCAGGGGGAATCTTTTAGGAAATTTGGCAAAATATGGGCTTATTACATGCACACAGAAAATCTAAACCAGAACCAAAAAGTGTTGTGGTTCCGATGCTTTTTTTAATTTGCAAAATTTGTATTAACTGTCACGTCATTACATATAATGAAATACTTATTTATAAGTCACACCACACCCACCATGCAGATCAATAAAAATGTTAATAACATATATAGCATTTGCACAATAATTAACAACATTGTCATAGCAAGTATGATACAAAAACGATTGCTCATCATATTTCAAGAATTTGTCAGAAAGCCCTGCCTACTCATCAATATTCATGACATAACTACCACAACATTAGAAACTATGTAGACCATGACCCATCTGTGGATGACATATGGCATAAATCTGATATACCATTCATGAGATACAGTATGCTGTTTACATCCTTTTAATAGCACTTTCACATTAAGCCACACCTACCATGCATATTAATGACATCTGCTGATATCATAAGCATGTACACAATAACCAACAATATTATCATGCCCAATATTATGCAAAATGGACATACACTTGCTCATTTATCACTTTTTTAAATAAGCCCTGCCCACTTATTAATACGCATAAAATCACCAAAAACAATAGGGCACATCTGCAGACCATGAGCTGTGTACCACACATGTGAATCCAATTGATATTTTTTTAGATAACGTGTTTACAATCTTTTTGGTTTACAAATCATATTAAGCTCCACCCTCTATGCATATTAATGAAGGTCAATATTTCTAGACACTGAAGACATACACACTAGCTAACATAAATATAACAAATATGAAACAAAACAAACTGTTAAAATGTGATTGTTAAAATAAGAGCATTTCAAGACTTATATGAAGCCCTGCTACTCATTAATATGCATGATATCACTACCAAAAATAACAGGGCATATCTACAGACCATGAATTACCTGTGTACCATATGTGACATGAATCTAGTATACAATTCTTGAGATATCGCGTTTACAAGCTCTTTTCAGCAAAATCACATTAAATCCCGCCCGCTATGCATATTAATGATTTTCAATGTTTTTACATCATGAACATGTACACACCAGCTAACATAATTACACCAATTATGAAACAAAACAGACCTGCAGTTGTTAGAACATGACCATTTCAAGATTTTTACATTAACAATAAATAATAACGATAATAATAGGTGCTATTTATTTAGCGCTCACTACAGTACTAACTACAATCAGTGGCACTTTGCAATCAAAATCAAAAGCAAAAAGTCAAGCAGACTGATTATTTAAGGCTAATTGAAAAAAGTGTGAGTTTTAAGTTTCTTTTTGAAAAGGGAGAAGATGTTTACATTTTATCTCGGTCGGCAATCTATTCCATTCTTTTGGCCCAGCCACAGGAAATGCACGATCCACAAAGATTTTTCAGTAAGTTTTTGGTATTTCAAGTGTGCAAGAATGAGTTGATCTCAGTGAATAATTGCTTTGTTTTACATGAAAATAACTTGTTAAGTAGGTTGGAGCTAATCCAAAATAAAATTCTACACCTTACTGGCAACCAATGTAAGGACTTGAAGCATTCTGAAGCACTAAAATATTTCTTCTTTCCTAAATTCAATCTCGGTGCAAAATTTATTTTATTTTAGTTATTGACGTACTTGGCAAGCCATAAAACAACAAACTACAATAGTCAAGCTTAAAAATAACAAGAGAAAGTACCAACTGTTGAAGGGACTGATTGTTTTGAGTAATGACCTTAGGCAATGTAGCATATACATAGCTGTTTTTACACTTTTCATTTATTTCATTTCATTTCATTTATTTTGTTTCTTCACAACATTAACATATGTACAACAGAATGACAGATAACAAGCGTTGGTAGAAGTTTGAAGCAAAAAGAAGTAACATAATATGATATATACAATATAGTACAATACAAATGATGTGAAAGGAAGTGCTTTAAAAAACTCTTGTGAGCTTAACTAGTAAAACACTCCCTGTAATTACTCTAAGTATAAATTAAATGAGCAAGAAATAGTTAACCCTAGAAACGTTGGATATACATGCCCTCTACCACCCCTCTCACCCCAAAAGCAAAACAAAAAAAAGACGCGCTCCCCCCGTACCACCACCTCACCCCTGTAGCAAGAAAGACACTTAATCAAAATATAACAATGCAAATAAATCAATAGGCTAGGATAAAGAATGCTTTAAGATGTTTTCTAAATTGACTGACTGTATTTAAGGATTTTATTTTAAGAGGTAAAGAATTCCATAGATTAACTGCACGATTTCTCAAGCTGCTTAAAGCGGTATTGTTACGACATGGGAAGGAATGTATGTTATCACGCTGTCTGGTGTTGTATGAATGAATTTGATTGTTTTCCATAAAAAAAGGCTTTGAAATACTTTGATAAGTTGCCATGAATACATCTAAAAGCGAAAGTAGCAATGTTTGTATTAATGAGATCAGGCAATTTTAACAGATTAAGGGAAGAAAATAAAGGACTTGTATGGTCGTAATTTTTGGAGCATCTGACGTGGCGAATTGCTCGTTTTTGAAGGATTATTAATTTATTCATGTAAGATTTACTACAGGCCGACCAAATAATTGAACAATATGAGTAATGTGGCAACACTAAACTTAAATAAATACATCGTAGAACATGTGAAGGTAAAATATGTTTTAGCTTAGATAATATACCAACACCTCTTGAAACTTTACTTGATATACAATCTATATGATCATGCCATTATAGTTTTGAATCGATGATCACGCCTAAAAACTTAACCTTATTAGTACGAACAAGAGGTTTGCCATTGAGATGAATATCAAAATCAAAAAAAGGTTCACTATTACTAAATACTACATAGTTGGTTTTATCAATGTTAAGAGATAATTTGTTGGCGGTAAACCAGTTGTAGAAAAGGTCAAGCTCATTATTAACCAACTGTTGCAGGCCATTAAGATTATCACCAGAAAAATAACATATTGGTATCGTCTGCGAAAAGAACAAGTGAAGAATTTGATGACAACTGACTGATATCATTTACATAAATAATAAAAAGGAGCGGACCAAGAATTGACCCTTGTGGAACCCCACATTTAAGATATAAAGGATCAGAGTATACATTGTTAAAATAAGTAAATTGAGTTCTATTAGACAAATAATTACAAAACCAAGATAAGCAGGTACCTCTTATTCCATAATGAGACAACTTAAATAATAATATATCGTGATTAATTGTATCAAACGCCTTTGATAAGTCAAGGAAAATTCCTACAGATGTGAGTTTCTTATCAAGGGCACTATATAATTTATCGACTGCATCAGATAGAGCTAATTCAGTGGAAACACCCTGGCGAAAACCATACTGACCATCAAAAAGTATATTATGCTTATTTAAAAAATCAGAAACCCTATTAAAGACAATTCGTTCAAGCACCTTTGAAAAACATGACAGAACAGAAATGGGACGGTAATTACCATAAGATTTAGGATCACCTTTTTTATAAACCGGGATAACTTTTGCAGTTTTCATTTTATTCGGAACAATGCCACTTAAGAGAGAAACATTACAAATGTGTGTTAAAGGGAGTACAACCAAGTTTATTACTTTCCTCATAATGGACGGTTTAAAATTATCAAAACCAGCTGCTTTATTTGGCTTCAGACATTGAGATGCTATCTTAAGAATTTCGTCATGTGTTGTTGGGAAAAGAAAAAGAGTGGGGATTGTGACTTTCATTTTTGAGGTAATCCTTAGCATGCGTTTGAGTATGTAGATTTTGTGACAAAGAGGGACCAATATTAACAAAGTAATCATTAAAATCATTTGAATTTTTTTTGATGGATCTTGATTGTTATTATCATCTTTGAAGGTATTGTTAATGGTTGATTTAGCTCTTCCTTTGTGAAGTAAATTATTTATAATTGACTATGTACCTTTGGCATCATGTTTTACTTCGTTAAATTTATGTAAAAATGATTTTTCTTTGCTATGCGAAGAACATGGTTTAGCTTATTTCTATATTTATGAAAATTTATTTTATTTGAATCTGAGGAATTTTTAGGTAAATTTTAAAGAGTTTCTTTTTCTTTTTAATTGATGTAAGAATACCTGTGGTGATCCATGGGTGCTTTTTATGTTTGTTCTTTTTGCTTGAATATATGGAAAACTATCATTATACAAAGAAGTGAGTATTTCACAAAAATAATCATAAGATGTATTTGGATTGTTATCAAGAAGCACTGGACTCCAATCAACATTCTCCACCTTTTGAGTGAAGTTATTTATATTCACTTGTGAAAAATTACGAAATTTAAAGTTATCTATAATTTTTTAGGCCTATGAGAAAAACTTTTACAGAATATTGGAAAGTGGTCTGTAAGATCAACAGTAAGAATACCAGACTGGGTATTATTATCATTTGTTACATTGGTAAATATATTGTCAATAAGTGACGATGAAGTTGCGCTAATACGAGTGGGTTTCGTTATTAACGGATACATACAGTTTGCATAGGTATTGCTTAAAAGATCAATGGCATTTCGTTTAAGTAAATCTATATTAAAATCTCCCATAATGTAGCATTGCTTATTTTCATTACTTATTGTAGTTAGAACACTATTACAGATTTCGTTAAAACACGAGAGCGAACTACTTGGAGGTCTATACACTATTCCAATTACAACTTTACTTTTGTTACAAGCAATGTTTAATTCAATAAAAAGACTTTCAATGGAATCTTTAAAAAAAGAAATATCAGTACGTCTCTGGAAAGTAAACCCATCTTTTACAAACATACAAACCCCACCCCCTCTATTTCCATCCCTGTGCTTCTCAATTAAAGAATAATCATCCAAATTAATAAGAGGTGATACATTGTGACCACCAAACCATGTCTCGGTAAAACCAATTATAGAAAAATCATGATGAAGTAATGAAAGAAAATCCTGGATATTGCTAAAATTCTTATTAAGACTTCGACTGTTTAAGTGAAATAATGAGAGCCCAGTATCCGCGTTACGTAATTGATTAAAACGGTCAATGTCATAATAGTCACATGAACCATTGCTTTGAAAATCGGATTGAATGGAATCCAAATCCTCCCCAAAGATATTTTGGTCATTTGTTGCCCCTACCATTACATATACAAAATATTAAATTAGAAAGGCCCTTGCTACAATGGAAAAATATTGAAACCCCAACCACAAACCCCCATCCATAATTATGTGTAAAAATTCCCAAAAATGAATATGTTATTTCTAACATAGAACAATTATATAGCAAATCCATAAGGATGAAGATGAAGATAGTCCTCGTAGACATTAACAAGTGTCAAACTTCAGTTGAAAAATTCAAAGTTTCTTTAGATCATTTAATCCCATTATTCTTCGTCTAGTCTCTGTACCATCCGTTGATTTGATGAGACCGTATATCCTGCCATCAATTGACCATGCTGATGAGATTTTGGGGTGGTCAGATACCTGTTTAAGAAGTGCTCTGTTTTGTGATGTCAAATCTTCTTGAATACTTATTCCTGATGATTTCAGCTTTCTTCTTGCTTTTATCAATCGAGATTTGGCATTGTAATTGGTAAATTTCATAATAATTGAACGACTTCCATTGCTGTTCAGTTTCCCCACTCGATGGCTTCTGTCAATGTCAATATCCTGCAGTTGAACCCCAAGCTTCTCTTGTGCCAATTTTTTCACAAGTGCGTCAGTGTTTTCATTGCTGTTTTCGGGCAACCCAAACACTCGTACACAGTTTCTTCTTGAGTATTGTTCCATGATATTGAATTGTGCATGAAGTTGTTCAATTTCAGATTCAAATTTTTCATTTTGGTCTTGAATTTTGGTGAATTCTTTAGAAATGTTTTCTACCTCACAATGAAGATCATGAATTTCCCCCTCTATCATGCCAATTGACTTTGAAAGTTTATCTAAGGATGATTCTATTACATCTCTAACTGCATTTTGAATTATAGAACGTAAGTCATTGCTTTCAAGAATTGCCTTCAATATAGAGGAAACCAAGTCATCTTGTTTGGAGTTCTTTCTTAAAGACATCTTTGTGGCAGCTGAATCACTACTTGACATAGTGGATTAGTGATGGCAAATAATACTTAAAGATGGTCACAGTGAAAAAGCATGCAGTTGTAAGTGGGATTAGCTGGATGAATCTATGTTGAGTGGTGTTATTGTCCAACACAAGAAGCTTTGAATAATGGATAATCCACTGAAGAATGACTAAAATATTGATTAGCCAGTCATGTATACATGTTCCATTGCAAATAATACTCCAGAGTTTGATGGATAGGCTCAGTGTAAAACATATTGAGGACTTCTTTAGGATAGAATGTACAACAGCTACATATCTTAATTCAACAAAAAAATCCACTAAATGTGCTCTAAGGTACAATAAAAGTTATTCCAAACTGTTCATGGTGATACTTCAAAGTGTTATGCACATTTCTAGTCCTCTACTTGTAATTGATCAATGGAAAAATGACCCTTTTTTCAGCAGCACATGGCAGTGCTAGAGATGTGCTAGTTGCCAGCGTCAATTTATGTCTTTCAAATGTTAGTCGATTGTCCAACTAAACTCCAAGATACTTAATACACTATCATCCATGTGGACATTTTTGATATTGATACCACTAATCCTACATTTATCTAATTGGACCTTGCTACCAAATTGTATGTATTCAGTTTCACTATTATTCAATTTTAGTCTTGTTTTCATTCATCCAGGTTGAAACAAGGATAGCATGTTCCTCCAAAGCATCAATACAATGCTGCTTATCTAGAAATCTGTTTGTTGCAAAACTGCTATGATATGAGCAGTCGTCAGCGTATCCCATGAGAGTTATCTCTCTAGCATGTTGCATATTTGAACTGGTGTAATTTTGTAGCACTTGCGTAAAGATTGTACAGAAGCGGGCCTGCACAACTGCCTTGAGGCACGGAGAATGTAAGGCTGATCTCATCAGAAAGAAATTGTCCTAATTGGACTTAAAATTTTCTTCCATTTAAATAGTTATGTAACCATTAAGCCCTGCCGACCTACTCATTTAAAATGCACAACACTACCATCAAAAACAATATCTACGGACAATGGGCTATCTGTGTACCACATAAGACATGAATCCAGTGGATCATTCTTGAGATATCACGTATACGAGCTGGTCGTTAAACACACACACTAATACATACACCCACACGCCATCACATAGGTTCCTGAACCAAAAATTAGTCAAAACATTAAATCGGAAAACGTTCTCTATTTCACAAAATTCGAAAATCCTAAATTTTTGGGGAACATCCTTCAACTTTTGAGAAATTTTAATTTTCAGGGAATTTCCTCACTTTTCAGGCAGGTTTTTCAGTTTTCAAGAAATTTCCTTTCATTTCCTTGGCAGGTTTTCTTGAATTTCAGGTAATTTCCCAAAAATAAGCAAAAAAAATTGCCATTTTTGGGAAATTTCTTTTCTTTTCGGGTAGTTTGTTCAAGTTTCGGGAAATTTTCTTTTAACTTGTGGGAAATGTTCCCAAAATTCCCAATAAATTTACCAATTTCCCTTTAATTTTTTTATTTCTCAATTTCCAAATTTTGCATCCCAACCGGGCATAAAACTGGAAGGTGAAATCCTCTCAGAGGGAGCAATTACCATAACTCCCACTCCAGAAAAGTCTAGCTATGTCACTGCCTACCATCCTCCTTCATACCACCCTCAATTCACCTACCAACCTTAGCCACCTACTCATCTACCAAATAAACACTTAAACAAGTCATCATTCCAACCTTCACTCACTCTATTACACCAGTCCTCCCTGATAGTTTACATGGACTGAAAAACATTTATCCTTGACCCCCAAATCCAAAACTCCTTTGAAAACATGATCAGTTTGATATCTTCTGTTATAAACCAGATGGCACTGACCTATCTAACAAATTAGAATGAAAATTCACTGCAAATTACTTTTAAGATTTATTTGTTTATATTGCTATTCATCCCCCTCAGACACTTAATTACAAATTCATTTGAGGTGTCAAGCTCCATTGTCTGACTTTTCTTTCATAAGAGGACAAACATTTTAATTGCTAGTCAGAAATGCATTTGTTCTTGGTTCTTTGGAGGCAAGTCTCCTTTGTATAAAGGTCTTGTCAAGTGAGCCACAAAAACAGTTAAATTCCTTTCCAAGGGCAGAAATCTTGTTTCCCAGTAGCTGAATAATGCATGTGGTCAGATGGATTTCGACAAATGGACAGACGAACAAACGATAAAGATGCTATATTTCCTCTTCACCAACTTCATTAGTGAAGGGATAATTAAAAAAATATAAGGTTACTGTGCACAAAGAATTAAAGGATGACAAAATTGTTGGCAATCGTAATGATCTAATTCTAATATATTCTTTTACACAAGAGAGTTTAGGATGCTACCAAGGGTATACTAATATATTCTTTTACACAAGAGAGTTTAGGATGCTACCAAGGGTATAAGAGATATAAACCCTTACTCTACCACGCGTTAAGGAACCTGCGACAAGTGTGCCAACTCAAAAATATAAGCAGCATGATCCCGGTGGTTGGCCCAGCGGGTCACTGAAGCGGAACGAGCCCAACTTTGCTGCTTGGAAGACAGAGGACCCTTCAATAAAAAGCCCCTGATTAACCTTACTCTATCACGCGATGTTATTATCACCATTTTGGGTTCCCCATCTTTGACTCCGCCTCCTGAGCGCAATTTTCAGTGCTGGTAGAGTAAGAGTAAGGGTTAAAATCCTGTGTGCTTAAACGAGGCAAAATCATCATAAAGACACGTTGTTTAGAACTTTCAAATTGTTTGAAAATTTCAACCAATTGCTGCACAATTTGTTGGCCCTTACATGTATTTTACTGTAAATAATTAATTAAAACCCCAAGCCAAATTAACTCTTGTGACCCAGTCCGTAAGGCTATGGATTTTGGAATTTTTTGAACCAAGAGTTGTAGGTTGGGATCCTACCAATACCATTTTTCTTTAATTTTACTTTTTTCACTCATTGTAATTTTCATTTGATGACTGCTATTGTAGTGTTATCTGATGACTGCTATTGTAGTGTTATCTGATGACTGCTATTGTAGTGTCATTTGATGACTGCTATTGTAGTGTTATCTTACTAATCTTTCACTTTCACTTTTTTCTGTCACACAAATACGTTGAAAAAACAAGTTTCCGTAGCTTCGTCACATTTGTAACGTTATGCACTACATGATTGAATCTTCACACACACAATATTATGTATGCACATGTACAGACATGGATCTTGTGCATTCCAGAAATTGAAGAGACCAACGCTGTATGAACGGAGACTAGCCTTCCTCTTTTAAGCAAAATCTTGGTTTAACACCAGTTGCCTTTGTGTGGTTATGATTGTCAAAGTTGAACCCAAAAGACTGTTTGTTTGTGTTAAACAGCGATTAAATAAATAGTTAACAAGTCAAAGTGACAACTAATTGCAGACTGGAACAAAGTGGGAATCTTAAGTGTTCAATACCCTTCTAGTATTAATTACAATTTCAATCACACTTCAAATTAGCTGCATTAAAGATCATTAATTATTATTTCTATCTCTCGCTATTCCTTTTAACAAAGCCTTCAAATGGAAACTTACATCACTATTACCTACAAAAAATACACAACAAGAACATCAAATTGTTTCCTTAATTATTCACACTTTTCTGATAATACATAAAACTGAATTTCACATATCAAAACAACATAAACATAACCATCACAATGAACGTTTGGGGTTTAATGTCAAGAATAGGTGCTGAATTCCGGATAATGTTGTTTGTTGCTGTTTAACAGCGACACTGAAGAGTCAAATGTGCCAAGAAGGTGTTAGAAATCTAAGGTGCAAAAGTTAAGGAGTTCTGGATAATTGCACGCTCTGTTTGGCCAATTCCCAATGCAAATTTCATAGTCACAGATTCGGAGTGATAGATGAGTAGAGAAACATGATGGAGGAAACAATCTGTTGCTTAACCAGGTGATCAATATGGTTTACGCTGTGGGCTATGGTCCATTCCTAACTGACATCAAGCAAATAGATATTATGAGAAAATTGAGAGCATAGTAGATCTGGTCAGTCATCATCTGAGGTCACATTGTATATTACCTGTGAAGCAAGCAAAGAAGGAGGAAAATATTAAGGATAAGGATATAAAGGATCAGTACAATGGTCAGACATACCTATCTTGTATGATGTTCATAATAACCATAGAGAGAACCAGAAGAGAACAAAACTACCGGACACTGCTCCCTTCAGGGGATACCAAGTCACAACATTGTATCCTTGACCACTGAAGCAGTATTTTAAAGAAATCAAATATAGGCTGCTTAATTTTTATCCTTCTTACAGAAATTAAAATTTACGTGGTCTTGATCTCTACCAACATTTGGAATTAAAAATGAAGAGGAAATTATATTTCTTTGTTATGTCTTAGTATTGATTTTAATCTCAAACTTCCTATTCCTTAGACAAAACAATTGTTTGAATTTAAGCCATTAGTACACTGGGACAAAAGCTTACACCCTGTTATAGGATATTTTAACAACCTTCTGACTGGAGTTACTCATCATGGTTAAGCATTTCTTCTGTACAACCAAAGAATGACAACTGTTAGCAAATGTCATATAAACTCTGGCTGCATCCTTATATCTTGGTATGCGCTCAGCACAAATCTTATCCCACGACAGGCAGAGTTGTGAATAGGGCATGCACTACACTAATTCCAACAGAACAGTAGAACAGGTTACACTTACAAATAAGGATGATGATATCTTTTTATGAAATTACACTTCAGATTAAAACAATTGTTAGCAGTTGTACATGCAAAACAATTAATTCTCAAGGTGTATAACCATATATTCATTATGCATACTGGAGAGTTGTAACTATACTTTCCATGTTCACACTTACCTTCCTATCAAAGTATAAAATGTGGACACATTAAGCTATTAATTTATTTGCAGAAATTCCCACAAAAGTGAGGAAAGAAACTCAGGATTCAGGAATGATTACCAATTTCTTTCACAATGTGAAAATCGATCAAAAATCTAAATATTTGATTTTAAAAGCAACAAATTTACGGAAAAAGTTTGGACAATTCAGCACTGGCATCACAAACTGAAACAATAAAACACACTTTTCAATTAACAAACAGTATTCAATATCACAAAATTTTGATGAAATTCTAAAATTCAAAGTACTGTACTTCTCATATGGGAGTGCATTAGCCCAGTGGTTAGGGTGTCAATCTCGTACTCAAAAGGTACAGGGATCAAATCTCAGCCAGAATGCTGCACTGTGTCCTTGAGCAAGATATCCTATTTGCTCCAGTTCACTCAGCTGTAAAATGAGTACCAGCTTTGGCTGGGGATTTGACCTGTGATGGACTGGTGTCCCATGCAGGGGAGTCAAAAACACTCTCCGCTTAGCACCATGGAAACCGGGTATAAGATCCAGTTCTATAAGCCCTTGAGGCTTGATGAAATTGAACTTAATTCTCAAATAGTTATTCATAATATCCCTAAATGACTGGTAGTCAACTAACCACAAGTAATGGCAATGTAATCGAAGACCCAGAACCCCCATTTAGAAATTGCAACTTTAGGAAACCTTTTACATGATGCTTAATTTGTACACTTTCCTTTTAATTTCTTTCATAAGTATGCATTGAATCAAAGCTAACACTTTGATCTTTAAATTAATATGGATAATGTTTCACCGCAATTTTTAAATATATGCAAAGTGCCTAATTAAAAATATTCAAGGACGGTGTTCAAAAATACTCATCTTTTTGCTTGTGTACTTTCTTGTGGAAATAGTCTGTGGAAATTTGGATTGTAATTGAATGTTCCTTTTCAATGTTACTACTCTCTAATTTTGTTGGACGCATGGAAAGTTGTAAAAATGCATTTATTAAGCATTTCAAGACAAATTGATAAATACAAAGGGCAGAATATTCCTTAAAAGGTACAACAAACTGATTAAAAAGTAATACAAATCCCTAAAAAATAAACCATAAGTTGTTACCTGCAATATCAAAAAATACATCTAGTTCTTTTTAAGCTGATGTCTGACAATCAGGAAGGGTGCACCAAATCCAGAGCCAAAGAATACAATCATTGTACCCAGTAGTCGCCATTTGTTTTTGATCTGGAACGGCAAATTCTGCAATAATGATGAGAAAATTAGATTCACACTGATGGTATCACAGGGTGCCAACTTGCAAAGTATCGATACACATGTAACAACCGATTTTCTATTCCATTCAACATGTATGCTTGACATTATTAGATTTTTTTCTCTTTAATTTGGAATAAAAATCCTTGGCCTATTGTATCCTATTAAGACCAATATTGCCTGAGTTTGTATCAAAAGAGGGCATTCAAAAGAATTAAAAGAAAAGCAAAACAACTTTTGGTCTGATTGTTTTAAAGTGAATAATATAGGCCTCCTGTAGCAGGCTTTGTTAGAAAATAGTATGCTACAGTACATAAGCCTTAGGTAACCTGTATCAGGGTCAATGAATGTCAATTCTGGGCCTTCTATGCTATATTTGAAAATAGGCATCAAGGCCTGACAACATAGTAATCATAGTGTGTATAATTTTACCTCTGCCAACGAAATTGAGAAAGTTATGTTTTTGCCTGTGTTTGTTTGATTGTCTGTCATCAAGATATTTCAAGAACTCATGATTGGATTTGGATTACATTTGGTGTGTGGTTGTTTCTGCTTAAGGAAGAAGTAATTAAAATTTGAGACATATTGGAACAGGGAAAGGGTAAAAAAGGAAGGTGGGGACATGTTTTTGCCTCTTTGTTTGTCTGTCATCAAGATATCTGCAGAACTGAATCTTGGATTTGGATTAAATTTGGTGTGTGGTTTTGTTACTGCTTAAGAAAGAAACATTTAAAATTTGAGATATATTAAGACAGGGGAAGGGTGCAAATGGAGGGGTGGTGACATTTTAGGGTGAGTTTGCCTGTCATCAAGACATCTCCAAAACTGATGATTAGATTTTGATTGAATTTGGTGTGTGGTTTTGTTACTGTTAAAGATTTGAAATATTTGAAGGAAAAAAATGATTGAAATTTGGGACTAATTGGAACAGGGGAAGGGCAGAAATTGAGGGGTGGGGATGTTTTAGGATCTAAGACTAAGTTGAGACTTTCCAATGGAATTTTCTGTACAATGACTTTGTGCTCTGAATGAAGATCCATACAATACATTTTCTAAACTCAAAGAGAATTACATCAAGTGATCTCTGGAATCATTGAAAATGAAACAATTGGTTTCTGCCATGAATGGACAATGATGAAATGTGAATCCTGGCTGAATAGAGCTCAAACAATTTTCCCACCAAAATACAATCTACCTCAGAAACTCTCAATCCACCAACTTATAACCCAAACAATCTCTTTCTTACTGTTGATCTTTATTTCTAATTACATTCAAAACACTTCAGGATCATCACTTGTGATCAGTGTTTTCAGTTTAATTTAGGCTAAGCATTCATTGTTTGAGCTCTATTCAGTGTAGGTTCACATTTTATCATTTTCATTCATGGCAGAAGCAAATTGTTTTTATTTCTTTCATATCAGAGACCACTTCACTTGATTTTCTGTGAGTCCAGAAAATTGATTGTATGGCTGTTCTTTCATGGCATGAGATCATTGTTCAGCACATTCCATTACAAAGTTTTATCTAAGTCTTGATAAATCTTGCCCTAAAATATCCTCACCCATCCATTTCTACTCTCCCAATAAGTCTCAAATTTTAGTTACTTCTTCCTTATGCAGTAACAAAATCACACACCAAATTCAATCAAAATCCAAGCATCAGTTATTGAGATATCTTGATGAAAGACACAATATCCCCACCCTCCATTTTCACCCTCCATTTTCACCCTCCATTTTCACCCTCCCCTGATCCAGTATGTCTCAAATTTCACTCCCTTCTTTCTTAAGCAAAACAAAACCACACACCAAATTCAATCCACATCCAATCATCAGTTCTGGAGATATCATGATGACAGACAAACAGGAGCAAAACATGTCCCCACCCCCCATTTGTACCCTTCCTCTATTCCAATAGGTTCCACATTTTGATCACTTCTTCCTCAGGCAGTGACAAAACCACACACCAAATTTAATCCAAATCCAGTCATGAATTCTTGAGATATCTTGATGACAAAGAGACAAAAAGACAAACACAGGCGAAAACATTACCTCCCTTTAACTTCATTGGCGGAGGTAATCAGTCAATTCGGAGACCTGCTCTACTTGGGTATGTGGACTTTACTAGAAGTCTGTAGGACCAAATTAGGCCTACCACTACAATGGCACCTCCATGGATGCGGCTTAACACCCAGCAGCAATTAATTACTCCCTGGAGTCAGCTCCAAGGTTGCACATTTGCAATTATTTTCCAAATTGAATTATATGGGTTGTTCTTAAAATAAAAATTCCCATCGCAAGCGTAGAGCCATGAAGCCGCTCAGTGGTATATTTATAAGAATATGATTCCCATTCAGTATTGCAAGCATAAAGCCGCTCAGGGGTGTATTCCTAAAATTACAAAGTGACATGGGTGATGCTGCGGAGCCGCTCCAGGGTTTATTCATAAGATTATAAAATGACAAGTGTGTAGCCGCTCCAGGATGTATTAATGAGATTATCAATTTATTTGACAACACAAGTGTGGAGCTGCGGAGCTACGTCAGGATGTACTGTAAGGTTGTAAAATTTCCCAAAATATTGCAAAAGTAATTGTTTATTCTCATCGCAACTGCAGACTCAGCTCAACAGAGTACTTAACTGTTGCGGGGTATTCTGCGATTAGGTTACCCCATGAATGCTTAACGGCTTTGTAGGCCTTGCTAGAACAAATCTTCATGCCCAAATCACGTAGTGACCCAATTTAGTCCTCCAGATTAGGGCATAAAGCATGTATAGTGAAAATTGTGTGTCACACGATAAAGGAAAATTCAATGGCCTTAAACACGTGTCCACAAAATTTTTAGCCCAGATTTGGTCGCAAAGTTGTTTTCGATATCAAAACTTTAAACCAGAAACCAAAGGTTTTGAAATTCCAACGTGCAATATGGATTTTAAGTTTGAACTATTGAATAATAAATGTTACAATGGGCTCAAAATAATAAAGACAACCAAATAACTTAGTTCTCACAAAAATGGAATTTCACCATTAATTAAATTAAACCATTTTATTACATTAATAAAATGTATACACTTGCTAACAACATAATTATTGTTTCATGTTGGTACCATGAAGTGGGCAACTTTTATACCATTGCGGGAGGAAAAATTTTCAGGGACTGGCTGACTAACTAGTGTGTGGTATCATATTTCATGATTTTACAAGTCTAGCTCATCAAGGATTTTAAACATAGAGACGCCCATGTACACCATTAAATATACAAAACATAAAAAAAAATTCAAAACTGGTCTGTTTGCTGCTCTATGTATGTGACAGAACTTTGGAAGTGGGGGCCAACGTTTTCATTTAAATTATCATAAATAAGGCCCGTAATGCTCAGCAATTAAATGAGGGTGAGGGAGTAGGAGCAAAGGTCTCCTAAACCATCTTAATTTTTAAGACACAATATGATGTATGAATCAAAACTTAGCGAGTTGACAAAACTTTAAATCTCTGTACTGATTAATTTTCAAGTCTCAACTGAAAGTTTGGGTTAATGAAAGGTCACTCTGTACTGGAGAGCTATGGCCCTTTGAGCAAGGTTTGCAGTCCATTAACTGCCAACATTTAATTTTGAAGCATCAGATTTTGCTGTTGAAACATGTAAAAAATATGTCATTAGTGGTATACATTTTGTATTAGAAATAACATTGGTACATAAAGATTTTCCCCTCACCCCACCGGCGCCTTATGGCGGTGTTTGCATGGAGTACTGAGGAAGTCTCCCTCCCCAACTTTGAAAACATTCTGGCGCCGTTGTACAGGCTGTAGTCATGATGAGGAGAGGGAGAGGAGGGGGAAGGGGGAAGGGGGGAAGGGGGTGTCTATCCAATACATGCAAATTCAAAATATCGAACATTGAAAACTTTCAACAAAAACACAAACCACTTTAAAATACTTACATGCATGCTTGCACAACATTTAAAACATGCAAGTCAAAGATACAAAACTCAAAAACTGTATAACTGTTTGATGATTTGGAAAAAGTTAAATTAATGTGATTCTTGCGGTCGGAATCGACGTAACCGTGTACGAGCTCAGTACGGTCTTGCCAAGTTAGAGGGAAAACTTTATCATTACAGTCAATGCGATATTTTGCAGACCCCTAGCTTGATTTAAAAAGGGGCAGGGTGATAGACTTGTTGAGGGCACATTAATGGGGTGCAACACAAAAAACAAGACAAAATAATGAAACAAGCTGAAAAAACATGGCAGAAGATCAAGTCAATCATCACAAATTTAGAGTTCATCACTTCTTCTGTCAAATTTTACCAAATAAAGTTTGTCTTCACAGAACAAACGAGCATTTCAGCCCAATGGAAACAGTAAGGTGACCTCACAGATGCAGACACAACATGGCGGATATGTGTTTGGTAATTCCATGATCTAACTCTTACGAAAAAGAGGGCATCAACATGAAATGTTTTTACTTCATGATAGTGCTGTCATGACATGTCAATTATCGCGGTATCTCTTTTCCCACGATATAAAATATGCCTCTCAACACATATCACAATACCAAAAACTAATACTAAACTAAGAAATTTTCGAGCAACTAGGCTAGGCTACTTCGTACGTTACAATTCTAACGTTACGGTATTAAATCTAAAAGTCAAGTTATGACAATTAAAATTGTGCAAAAATATCATGAAGCATAAAAAACTAGTTAAAAATCATGCTCCTTCATCCCACACTGCACGCTCCAATGTAACTTGGCAAAAAGAACAACAAATTGGCTCAGAACAAGCCTCTCACTTCGATTATTCATGGTCACGTAGGCTGAATTACCAAACACAGTGCTTGATGAACGTAATAGTCACGTGATCATGTCATCTGCTACATTTTTTTCATGTATTTATCATGAAAGAAGTAACGTTAGTGATACTAACAATTTGTCTCATGAGTCAGTTTCTTTGAAAAGTATCGCAACATACCAATATATCGCGATATTTTTCTCCACGATAATCGTTACTAATAGAACCATGTCGTGACAGCGCTACTTCACGACAAAGTCCTGTTGTCATGCATTGTGTGTATGAAATATATGTAGCATCTTTCTTGTGCATGTAAGTTTTTCAAAGTACATGCACAAGTGCATATCATTTTTTTTTGTAATTCAAAGCTTGACTCATGTTGGAAACTACACAATATTTTTGAAGAAAAAAAAATTATGTCCAGTATTGTTGAAAAATGACAAAAATAGGTTCCCCCCATTGACTGCAATGTTAACAATCATATTTTACACCATGATCAATAAGACCAACAAAATTCTTGGTATTATCCGAGGCAGAGGTTGTATTATAATTTTTTGCCTAGCATATTTGGTTACGACAATCCCTTGAATTTCGGCCCATTTTGTAAATTTGCCGTCGTATGTACAGGGCACTGCGTAATGCACAGGGCACTGCACAGGGCACTGTGCAATGTACAGGGCACTGCGCAATGTACAGGGCACTGCGCAATGCACAGGGCACTGCGCAATGCACAGGGCACTGCGCAATGCACAGGGCACTGCGCAATGTACAGGGCACTGCGCAATGCACAGGGCACTGCGCAATGCACAGCACAGGGCACTGCGCAATGTACAGGGCACTGCGGCACAGCGCAATGCACAGGGCACTGCGCAATGCACAGCCCAATGCACAGGGCACTGCGCAATGCACAGCCCAATGCACAGGGCACTGCGCAATGTGCAGGGCACTGCGCAATGTGCAGGGCACTGCGCAATGTGCAGGGCACTGCGCAATGTGCAGGGCACTGCACAATGTGCAGGGCACTGCGCAATGTGCAGGGCACTGCGCAATGTACAGGGCACTGCGCAATGTACAGGGCACTGCGCAATGTACAGGGCACTGCGCAATGTACAGGGCACTGCGTAATGTACAGGGCACTGCATAATGTACAGGGAACTGTGTAATGTACAGGGCACTGCGTATTGTTGAATCATGAAATTTGGGTTAACAATCCTAAAATCAAATAGAAAATACTTTTGTTCATCGTATCCAAACTTTCATGAGGTTTTAGTGAACTTTGAACAATTGTCAATGATAATATACTATTCTCAAACACACCTATTTCTTTACAGAATAGTAACTTGACTTGCAGATTGTGATCACTTCACAGATACACGATCAACACAAAACAGGAGGAAAGTAGAATCCTAGCTAATAATATCGTTGACAATTGACAGCCTGCATACATCAAAACTTTCACGTACACTGTACGTACATCATGCATAGGGCCTATGTACTAGCCTATAAATGTTTATGTACAGCACTATGAGCATGTTGAATAATTTGGCAGTTAGTCTCGTAGTTGTGTGATTTTTCTTTTATTTATGAGTAATTCAAAATCATTTTTGTGTGAAATAAAACTGAGAATCGCATCAGAGAGGTAAGATGTTCATGATTTTCATTTAGATTAATGAAAAACTCTGGCATAAAATTCCACATGCTATATCTAAATCTCACGACGCAGGTACAACCTGTGTTGTAAGAAATTTCAGCATGGCATAATATACAACAAATTTGTCTTTAACGCGATCACTGATCCGACGCTCATTCACATGTCTCAACAAGGAATTATTCTTGTTATTGTATAAAGCCTTGATTCGCCCACATTTGGAATATGCAGGAACTAGGGCCTATCTGGTCAGACTGGTCTCCATCTAGAAAAAACTATATTGAAGACATTGGAGTTCATGATTTTTATTTATTTTAATGAAAAACTCTGGCGTAAAATTCCACATGCTATCTAAATCTTACGACGCAGGTACAACCTCTGTCGTAAGAAATTTCAGCCATAGCATAATATACAACAAATTTGTCGTTAACGCGATTTCTGATCCGATGCTCATTCACATGTCTCAACAAGGAATTATTCTTGTTATTGTATAAAGCCTTGATTCGCCCACATTTGGAATATGCAGGAACTAGGGCCTATCTGGTCAGACTGGTCTCCATCTAGAAAACACTATATTGAAGACATTGAAAGAGTTGAACGTCGAGCAACTAAACTTCTCCCATATTTGCTACACCAACCGTCTCACACATCTTGATCTGCCCACCCTGGTCTACCGCCGTCTGAGAGGTGATATGATAGAGACATACACAATTATCCACCAAGTTTATGATCCTAAAGTCTGCAGCTTTCTGCTACTCTATACAAGTTCACAACTACTAGCTTTTTGTTCAACCAGCAAACTCCAACATCAGAAAAAACTACTTCTCTCTACGTATAACTGAAATCAGGAACCACCTACCAACCAGTGTTGTCAACGTACCAAGTGTCTAGTTATTTGAATCTAAAGTTAGATTTAGATAAAACTTTGGTTGGTCAAACAGGCCTTTCAGCGTGCTGATTTAAAGTTCTCAGAAATTAAAGCCCTAACAAGAAGTGACAAAGATGGAGAGCTGGGTACAGAAACTTCAACCTAACAAATCCAGTAACAAGACCAGGCTGTAAAAATACCAGTAAGATGACTGACTTTTTGTTTCCCTTTGACTGAAGTTTGAGATCGTCAAAAAAGCATTGTTATCTTATAGTACTCCCCGTAGTACCGTCGGATTAATACCAGTCATGTTAGTATGGCTGCCGTTGGTGATGGCTGGCCGTTTGAGGGTACTACAAAATCCTATACCCTCCTGTACTGTTTTAAGCGAGTTTTAAGTTTGAAACGAAACCATTTTACCTTTTTTCGCCCACAATGATTAGAATCGATGTTTGAAGCCCATCCATGTCTTCAAAAAGTGTTTCAAGGTGATTTTACTTACTTTCATCAAAGTATTTTGGACTACTTTTCTTTTCGTAAAAATCGTTTGACGAGCTTTCCAAACTACGGTTAAAGTTCAAAAGTCTGCCATCAGGGCTATAACATTCTAGCGGGGGGTAATATGTTTTAGAAGCTACCAGGGTAAAAATTTTGGAAAAGTTTTTTGTAAAGGTGTATTATTCAGACTAATTAATATAAGAATACCCAAAAAGTGAGTTATTTTTCAATCATCAATTTTCTACGTGTGAATTTTAAAAAGCATAGGATTTGTTTGTTTGTTTATACATGATCCTCCCTTACGGAAACTCTGCAAGACTCCTATATGGAGCATAGACGCCAAGCTATAGCCTGCATAGCAGATGCCAGTCTCGTGCGACCGGGACGGAAGTGGATGAACACCGGGTTTTTACCCTACTCTTTTAGAGAAGTGTTCAGAACCAGGGAGGGTGTGACTGTCCTACCATCGGGACCAACGGCTTAACGTCCCCTCCAAAGGACGGCGAGCACCATTCAACCATTGCCACTTTTCTCAACAGCTGAATGAGGAACAGGAGCTGCAAACGACGTACTTCCGCTTTGATGATCGGCGTATCTGTCTGCATAGCTGTGGAAAAACTGGTTAGACCTGTCCAAGGCTTGAACCGGGTACCTCCAGCATCTCAGTCGTGTGCTCTACCAACTGAGCTACCCGACTCCTAAATCTGCACCGAATCTTTTAAAACCCTCGTACGGCAATCCCAATATCAACCCGTACTGAGGGATGTGTATAATAACTAGTTACGTCAACGTCAGACCGTGCACCCGACACAAAATTCATAAATAATAATGCACTTTTGGATTTGGACCATGCAAACGGTGGACGCAAATCTAAAACTTTATTTCTCATGGCCAGTAATGTTTAGCCTAACGTTAGGCCTGGGCCAACTTAAAGCCTAGGCTAGCCTACGTGTAGTGAGATAACATATGACTGTGTACTGTAGCCATAAGCATTGACTTTACAGTCAGAAGTCCCTGTAAATTACAACGTGGGAAGCGCTCAACATAATAGCGTAACAAAAAAAATAAGCTTTTTCGCAACGAATTTGTGGCTGTTGCCTTTTGTATTTTTAAGTTAAAAAATTTGTCCTATGTAAAAATAGCATGAACATACTTAAAAAGACTTAAACTTAATGGGCACCTACGTTTTAAACCTCAATGGCTGTTGTAAATTGATTAAAATAAGAAATTGTTTCACTGATCCTTCTCCGCGATGGTTCACTGTACAAAGCGTTGAAGTGTCTGTTTGTTTATTTGTTTGATGATGGCTTAACGGCACCACAACAACTAAGGTCAAATTGTGCTCGAGAGGTCAGATCATTCTAGAGGTAGGAAGTAAAGGAAACAGAGGGAGAATAAGAGAAATTTAAGGACAAAAGGTCAGAAAGCTGTGATTGTGAGGGGAGGTGCATGGTTGAAACAAAAACAAAGTAGAGAGGGGGTGAAAGAGGAGAATTAAATATAGTTGTAGAGGGAGGCATGATGAAGGAAGGAGATAATTTATAATTTTATTTTACTCAGCAATTGAGTTGTAGGGACAAGGGAAGCTCTGGGAAGGTTGTACAGGGGGCAAGCAAGGAGAACGTGATAAATTGTGAGGGTGCAATGGCAATTGTTGCAGAGGGGTTGGGGGGAGCCAATAAGGAGGTGGGAGTGGGTGAGATGGGTGTGACCAATTCTAAGATGGGTAATATGAACGTTGTCAATACGAGAGACGTTCTTGATGGTGGCTTTGATCGGAATTGTGGGCTGGATGACATGGAGTTTGTTATCAATTTGGGACTTCCATGAGGTTTGCCAGCGGTCCCGAACAAGGGAAGCGATAAGCACTTTGATGTCAGAGAGGGTTTTGGGAAAAGGAGCAGGGAGGAGGGTGAGGGCAAGCTTAGTGGCTGCATCAGCCCTGTTATTACCCGGGATGCCAACATGGCTGGGTATCCAGAAAAAAAGAATACTTTTCCTGCAGAGGGTAAGAGAAAAGAGTTTGCGGAGGAGGAGGTGGCATGTGAGGTTATCCCATTTAAGATTGAGTAAAGAAGTAAGAACAGCCTTTGAGTCAGAGAAAATAACAAAGTGGCTGAGCGGGGAGTACCCAATGAAGTTGAGGGCAAGGAGAATGGCCTAAGCCTCTGCTGAAAAGATGGATGAGTAGTCGGGAAGTCTGCTACTGAGGGGGAAGTCTGCTACTGAGGGTGATGTCTTGGATGACGGCGGCAGCAGCTGTCTTGTTGCCCTCCTTGGACCCATAAGTATAGATGGAGGTGTAATTTGAGAGTTGGTCTTTGACTCGGTTGTGGAGATTGATGAAGAGGTTAAGATGGGTTTGAGCTTTGTGATGAGTGGAGAGGCCCAGGTGGGCAGAAGGGAGCGGGGTGGCCCAAGGAGGAAAAGTGGGCCAGGAGAAGGTGCCGAGAGTGGTGGGGTTGATGCCGAGGTTGAAGAGGTCTGATTTAATGCGTAAGAAGTGTAAGTACCTAATTAATTGAAAACACTGCGAACGTCCAAGCACAAAGGAATCGGCTGGCGAACACCACTAAATCGAACAACTAGCGTGCGTACTAATAATAACAAAGCTTGGATGTTGAAAGTATGAACAAGATCTGACAACAATACGTAACATATACCACATGGTCAATGTAAATGAGAATAGTAACCATATCGGTCACCGTTGTTCATGTACACAGGCTGGATTTAAGAGGAAAATTGAAAGGAAGGCCACCCCTCCCCCACAAGATTATTTTCTATTTTTAGCGTAATTAAGTCCCCCAAACTGTTGATTTTGCCCCACTTTCGATAGGAAAATTCCGCCCACTTTTTATCTTGGTATGCGTCATGAGACTGAATTGGTCAGGGGTAAGGAGTATGGCAATTACTGAGCCAAAATAAATGAATTTTGTTTGAATGAAATATTTTGTTACAGGTCTATGATTTAATTGACAAAACAGTTATCGTCTTAATTTCATATTTTTAATAAATAAAAATCCCCCCTCCCCCCCCCCTCCCACTTAACCCAGTAAGAATTTCTGAGCCCAAGCGGTATTAATTTTGAGAGGCACTTTTGTAATATTTGTTTAAGAATATCCGCAAATTCCGCCACAAATTCTCGCACCTTGACAGTAATTGAAATTTTAAAAAAGGGCACTATATTCATTTTTTGTGTGGGGCACCGTTTCCCTGCCCTCCCCATTCCTACAATTATGTATTTAGCATCACGACATGGACATGAAATTCATTAAAACAAATATGCAATAACTGCCTGAAGAACAATTATTAACTAAGCTAGACTTTCTTTTAAGCTAGACTTTCTTTTCCCAAATATTTTTTTACCGTTTTGCCACTTTTCTTTATTTCGTTTTAATATTTTATTGCATATCAAACATGCTCCTCCATTGTAATATATAATATAAACTTTTTCTCGCGCTGGTGACTTGTTGTCTCTCGAAGAAGATTGTAAGTGCAAATATCTGAAAACAGGTCATTCCAGTTTTAGTCCGATCCCCTATGGACGACATTGCCCGTTTTGTCACCCCTCGGAAATGTCGTCCATATCTTGAAGAAAAAATGGTACCCCTCGGAAAAGTCGTCCATAGTTATGGCTAAAATTCTTACCCCTCGGAAAATAGGTGTAAGCAAAATCTTACCCCTCGGAAAGTCATGCATAGGTAGGCCTATCAAGCAAAAATTCCTACCCCTCGGAAAATATGTGTAAAGCAAAATCTCACCCTTCGGAAAAAAATTAGATAAAATTCTTTACCCTCGGAAATTGTCGTCCATAGGGTGAGACAAAATCTTACCCCTCGGAAAATGTCGTCCTCGGACTAAAACTGGAATGACCCAACTAACACTCGCCAGCGTAATCTGGCCTGAGCTGTGCGTTACTTTTTGTGCGTTACTTTTGTACGCCCGTCGTGAGTCAGACGGACAAAGTTGTCAAGGTAAACGATTAGCTTCGAAAATCAATCAATTTTATTCCTTTTCGTTGTATATAATTATAAGGAGAGAAAAATGTATTTAGGCTAGTAGTAGTAAGTTTACAATATAGCCTGTCATCAAATTGGTAGCTCGTCAGCTCTATTTTTAATGGTTTTGCCGTCATAATTTCTAAAAGTGTTGGTCGTAATTATAGGTCCAAATGAAAATCCTAATGGAAGTTTGTGTTGAGTTGTCTCACTCAGTATTGCAAGTACTAAGTGTGTAGCATGTAGGGCATACTGAGTGAGATGTTTATCTCTGTAGGCTAGTACTACTAGGCCTACTGATCTCACTAGCCTACGTGCGGATCCGTTCAGCAACACGTTTGTTAGGCTTAACGTTGAATTATGAAACCTAGGCCTAACACTAACAGCTAGGGTAATAGGCCAAATCAATTATTGACGTTACATATACTCGCCCAATAAAAAAACACAACAAACTTACACTGCCAAATCCTTCTGGATAATGTCCACCTGCTCTCCTGAGAGAAGTGGAGAAAGTTCGGCGGACGACGTTTCCAATCATGGCTTAGCTAGTAGTAATAGTATAATATAATTTACAACCCACAAACTACCAAAACAGAAAACCAGGCTTAGTAAATCAGGGTGGCGCTATAACACATTAATAATTAATGTTTAGCAGAGCGTGATGTCATTTGCCCTATCTGCCTATTCGCTTGGTCCGGGCACGTCAGATCCGGGAAATGACTTTATATTTTTTGGTCCCCAATGAGGCATATGTCTTTCAGTTGATAAATAAAAACTTAATTATTTTGGTCAGAGCAATCTGGGAATTGATTACTTCATGAATGGCTTAAATCTTGGTTGTGTTGGTACAGACAGGGATCCAGGTGTTACTAGCGATCCGAAGCCTTCAAGACAGTGTGCTTTAACAGCTGCAAGGGCAAATAGGATGCTTGGTGTGATTAGAAGAAATGTTTTTCTTAATAAACATATACATAACATAACCAAGAAAGAACATATACATAACATAACCAAGAAAGCTAACTCTATAATTGGCCTATCAAAACGTAACCTCTCAAATTGTCCCACCGACGTTAAATCCACTGCTTATAAAGCTCTAGTCAGGCCAGTACTTGAGTACGTATCTGCAGTCTGGGACCCCCCATCACCAGTGCGATGTAGATAAACTTGAATCTATTCAAAGGAGAGCAGC
>JAIGNY010000923.1:827500-842500 GCA_020152595.1 Chiridota heheva
TGTCATGAGTTTATAGTTTATAGAAAGATAACAGTTTTTTTTTTTTCATTTTACTGTCACAGCAAAGCTACAAACCAGGAAATGTACATTTTGAAGTTTTAAATATTAAGATGTTGAAAATCAGATAAGCTATGCCCCTCCTAATTTTCTTTCTTATATAACCATTATTTTTGCTACGAATAACATCCTTATACTGATTTCTCAAGCGGATGTAATTAACTTTGCTGTCAGTCGATGGATAGTTTCTATACCTTCGAAGAGCTTTATGAACCGTAGCCTTCATTTGACCACAATCTTTGTCGAACCATTCATTGCAAACATTAGAATTTCGATCGTTTTGATTACCATCTTTGATCATACTAGAGCACAGCCTAAACGCCATAGAATTGATCAAAATTAAAATTTCATCAAAATCTTTGCGTATCATTAACATAGCATCACAATCAGACAAAAAAAACATCTTTACTTGATGCGTGAAATAAGTTAAGGTGGTTATACACAGCAAAATGGAGAAAATATTAATATTTCCTCATTTTTATGTGATTGCATTTTTTAATACATTCATGTATCTACTTTAATAATTCACCTTTCAAAAATTCCAAATAGATGCGTTTATTGGGTAAAGAGGTACCTAAAATAAAAGTTACCGTACAATTCTAAAGGAATTTTGTTTCGTTGCCATGGTAACCAAATGAGAAATTATTCCATAAAACCACTTCTAGATGATCATTTTACACCAAAATTGCACACAAGCATCATTCTTGTATTAGAAGTGCAATGCTGCCATCTATTTGGGCATACCCCCCCCTCTTCCATTGAATTCTGATAACAAGGCTGGCCTGCCAAAAGCAGGTATGGAAGTTGTGGAGCCAGTCTACAAATTATTCCGCTGCATAGACTGCTACACCAAAAATGTAAACGAAGCATTCTATGGAATTGTATAGGGAAAGATCCCACAGGAAGTGTATGTTGGTGTTGTTTCCCTGAGATTATGTGTTGCCAGTGCAGTGCTTTCATTTAATGAGGGGAATACAGGAATTGTAGGAGTCCTTAAGAAGCAAGGGATGCTTTCAAAAGTTTATACTGAGGGCATCATGACCAAGCATGATAAGCAGCGTATCAAATCTGCTGGCAAGAAGGTCCTTACAAAAACAAAAATGAGAAGAAAGACCCTGAGAGCTGTCAGGAAAGGGCTGCTAGATGAACATGAACTAACTGAGGGACAGTGCATGAACCTGGGACATTTTAAGTTCATTTAGAGACCCATACCTTGCTTTACATAATGGTAAAGATAACGTACAACCCTTTTTTCAGCGCAAATATATTTGAAGTGCATTTATTTCATTTTGCATATTGTCACGATAAGGAATTTTGTAACAACAATAATATAAAAAGTTTTTGTCCAAAACAATTGAAATTTCCCATGGTAGTAAATTAAAGGTTGCTCTTTGCAATAAAATTCAAAACTAGAGGTTCCTAAGGTGTACTGATCTCATATTGGTCATATGCATATTTAATGAAGTGAATCGATTTGGAAAAAATCATGTACAAAATTATACAAAATAGTGGTTGATCTTATCTGATGTTGTTTTTATATTCATTGCACAGAGCATGTTTTATGCTTTATTTTGACAAATGAATGGTGTGTATAGGGTAAGAAATGGTTTATCTACAACCGTTTTTGTGAATCACCTCGGTCATCTCATTAACATGCAAATGATATGCATAATATGCAAATTTTATTAATTTTGAATTTTTTTCATATAGTCTATTCATTATGTCAATGGTTAACTTTGGGGACTTCAAGGAACCCATATTTCATTCAGTCTGTGTATAACCACCTTAAACATGTAAAAGTTCAATGGGGCACCATTGGTAAATCTGATTTTAGAGTAGTTATGTAAGCCATGGGAATGTGAGCTCTCTACTTGTGCTAAACTGTTAAAAGACAAAGGAAGAGGCATGTAATAGGATTCACATTTATTAAGTACTTGTAAATACAATGATCTTGTATTAGAAATAAGATTGTCCGATGAGATTATGTAATGAATTATGCTGCTTCCATTGTATTTTATACACGTAAAGCTTCTTATACCACTTTCTTTACCAACCACACCATTCAAAATTCTTAAAGAAGTGGTTTTTCAAAAATTCAAGCAGTTTTTTTATTTCTTCATAATTGTTAACAGTTAAGTCATTTGACGATCTTTGAATCACATAATCTTCTTTTACGTAAAGAGCTGGGATCCCATTGACAAGGTCAGCGACCTCCATGGGAATTGAATCGGATTGAATACCTGTCTCCAGTCAGCCAGTGACAATGAACTCTGCTTTTTGATGAAATGTTTTTAATTGTATTATATCACCCTCTATTTCATCTAAAATTATTATAACTATTAAAACGAGTTTTCTGGTGGCATGTACAAAGCACATAAATACAAAATCGTATCAGGGTTAAGATTTTCAATTTTCAGCCAAATATGAGAACAAGAATGTCAACATAGGTGTGCATTTAAATGGGTTTTTTTTTTTTAAATATAAATCAAAATCAGAGACACCGCCAGAATTCCTGGTAAATGAACCAGGTATATTATACCTTGTTACTTTAAAGTGTGTATATCCATGGAGCTGTATGTTGCTATTTAAGTTTAACCAAGTTTCTGAAAAATAAATTATGTTATCTGGTCAAAGGATATCCAAATCCACAAAATTTGTATCTTCCCACTTGCTATTCAATCCTTGTTTATTCCAACTTAAAAGTGAAAAATTGCTTTGGGCGTGTATGGTGATAATGATCAATACTATCCCCCTCCCCCCCCCCCTCGCCCTCCCTTATCCTCCTATATGGCTCCACGTAACTCTCCTTTCCAGGTGTTATAGATATATGTTTTACTTTCAAATACGAGTTGGTGATAACGTAAACCGTTCTGGCACATAGTTTTCCTTCATTTTTAGCTTGTGGCAGAAATTTTCGTTACTCCACGAGTATTTTTGGTATTCCACTAGTATACGTATTCTAGCACTACGAATCACATAAATTGTCTCGAGAGGGAAGAGGGCAAAATTAAAAACAGATAACCCTCTGCCGAGAGACACGATGTATGAAGTATAAGGAGCCAGGGGTGCCTATAAGATGTTTTCTGGAACAACACCGGCAATATAAAATTAAAGATAGGCCTATTCATTAGTTCTAAACATTAATTTAGTATGCATGCGATCGTACAGATTTAATCCCAAGTTTCCGGACCATAGTTCATCCACAGTTGCATTACTTAAAACTGCAGATCCTCTCACTTGATTCTTCAGAATTTTGCATTGATTGTGAAAGTGAATGTCTTTACATACCAATAGACCTACACTCGCATTGATTTTCCTCGGTCCATAATGTGGCAGACATGTTCAGCATGATATAGATTATTCCGTTGTATCAAAGAGCTTCTTTGGTTGTACTATGAACATATTAATAGAAGCTTCCTCTCCATCCGTTGTAATCAACCTTCCATATATTGCTTTCCAGTTCACATGTCCGCTGGAATTCTTGGAGAGAATCTTGGGCATAAAAACATCTTGCAACGAGGATCTTTTGAATAACTTTGGTTTAATTGTTCAAAACGATATAAACTGTAAAATTTGTGATGTTCAATTGAATATTTTAATAAATTTCATACCCTAGGCGTAGGAAACAGGGGAGCTGGGGCATAGGAAACAGGGGAGCTGGGGCATGGGAAACAGGGGAGCTGAGGCATAGGAAACACTGGAGTTGGGGCATAGGAAACAGGGGAGCTGGGGCATAGGAAACAGGGGGCCACACTATGGGGTGAAATGTACTTCAGCTCCCCTACATTTGTCATGATATTTTTATTCTTCAATAATATTTTCAATACTGAAATTAATAAAAGGTATAAACTGTACTAAATTGTTCAGCTATACATAAGGTTCCATTGTCTGTAAACAGGTAAAATCGACATTTTTTAAAATTCCGTTGGAACTTTCTATCTTATGAATTGGGATAATGTATAGGAAGCCAATAATCATTCGGGGTAAAACATAAACGTATGAAGCGAGGGGGAGGGGTGATAAGAAAATTGCCCTAAAATAGGTAGAAAATTGCCGCCCTCCCCAGAAAAATATTCCATCCTATGCCTATGCTTCATACATAATGCTTGCGACTGATACCCGCTGTTTTGTGATGACAAGACAATTACAATTTGTGTGATCATATTTGTAATTACAAAGTGCCGATGTCAACAGTAATTAAGGCATTTTTCCACTTGATTTTAATAACACCATAACCTTCTCTGGGGTATCTCTTATAGCAGTCGAAAAGGGAACACGTTTGGGAAGTTGAACACTCTTTTCGCAAAAAGGCAAAATATACTTTTGAAATTGCTTTGAAAAATATTATACTTTTGTTATGTTGTACAGTTGTCTGGTTGTACATGTATGTCAGGCAAATTCATTCCGCCAAGTTTGTAAAGCGAGAATAACGACAGAAATGATTTTTTTTTTATAGATAATTGCAGCAATATTGACAAACAACAAAGAAATGTTCCGTTGTCCTAACCCTAAGTTAAGGATTGCATTGTCTGAAGTTGGACCTGGTGGACTAGGTGAATGCAGGGGACATTTTGGAGTGCATGCACGGTCCACACTGACTTTTTAAAACGTAGAACAAAGTTGTTATATGCCCTCGACCTAAGGAGCCCCCATTCCCCAAAATTCGGCTCTAAATAGATAAAGAATAAATATCTTGTAAAAACTGTTTAGAAATGGCTGAATGGGTGAGGAATATTTTATTTTCCCAGAAAATTTACAGACAGGAAACTTTAAGGACCGCGTTTTATATAAGAACATCTAGCGATTGAGATGGTACATCTCCAGATCTCGTAAACGACATAATACTCTGGGAATAAATATTAAAAACAAATAGGTAAAAACGAAGTGATTTACTTGTATATGTTTTTAGCTCTGGGAAAAGGTTTCTCCACAAGTTGCTTTCATCAGTTTTGATATTTACTCCAATGCCTAGATCAAGTGATAACACCTTGTATGCTTTATTTCCCATTGTGAACTGTGGACACGCCCATTCTCCTGTTCCTGGACTTATGATTCTTTGCTTGGATCTCTGCAAGAGTAGAAGTGATAAATTCATTCGTTAAATAAGTTTAAACTTTTAAATGGAACTGGGATGTCAATCAAAGTCAATTAAGAGATGGTAGGTTAAGATTAAATTTAACTGGATCAACGTACGTTGTAATCCTAGTGGCATAGGCAGATAGGAACTTAGGGAAGACAGGGGTGGGGGCAGAGAAGGGTATGTGTCCAGAGTCACCGATAAGTAAAAAATACTTCCCCCGATAGTTTGTTAATTTCGTTATGGAATTTTTTTGAAACTCACAAAAATGTTCAAAATGACAATCACTTCTACTCCAGATGTACAATTTTACAAGAGTTTGTCTTGATGTGGTCTCAGGGGTTTCAGCATGACGATTATGTTATTTATTGAGTTTATGCTTTTCAAACTTACATATATCGGAGTTCATAAAATGGCAACTTCCTGATGTTAAATACACTGTTCAAAGGGGCTGGAGGGTGGAACCTGCTTGTACGTGGGCTTTAAGTGGCGAAGCAGTGTTGACATTTTACAGAGCTCTTAATTCGTGATGAAACTGAAGCTGAAAAATAGATACAACTGTACAAAGTGATATCCCAAATCAACCTGTGCTGAATTTTTATAGGTAGTTTAACCCTAAAGATCACAGCGTTTTATACAAAACCAAGAATTAAGAGATATATATATATATATATATATATATATATATATATATATATATATATATATATATATATATATATATATATATATATATATATACAGTCAACACAAAAACTTGTCCCATTTGATCTGTGACCTTTGACCTTTGTATCCCTAAATCTTATCTCTTCAAATATATAGGCCTACCTCCGAAAATGAATAAATGTCAGTATATTATATGGATAGAGGACTGAGATTGGGAATTCATGACGTTATGATACACCATCATGTTTTTTATTTTCTCGCTACCACATGGAATGCACATGTTTCAATGCACTAATATGCCTATATCTAACAATAATATATAAGTTCTGATAAATGAATAAGACGTGGTAAACGTTGTAAAAAACATTATAAAGGAAGAGTGAGAGAGAAAGATTCACAATAACTGCTTCATTGACTTTTTATGCCTTCACTCGTTTGGCAAAAAAGCTTTTCAATGATTTGGATGAATATTACTAAATTTGTGTAGCGGTTATAGTTCAAATTGGGCAGCTTTGTCTGGTCTGTGTACCACTCTCTACCCCACTCTCATATCAGATTCACTCGCTTTGCTATCGTTACTGTCTGGGCCCCTTTTTTATTGCTGGATTATCAAATAACTTTCACCTAAAACTCAAGAAATATTCAAAGCAAATGAACGAAACTATTAGACAACTTATTTGTGGATTCAGGTACGAGTCAGTTGTTTTTCAAGGGCAATTATATGGAAAAATATTTATAGCTATCCAAAAAAAAAAAAATTCTTACTGTACCCATACAATCATTTCATTTCAATACTAGAAATTGATTTTACCCAGATATGACCGACAAAAATATAGTTTTATTTTTAATCAATGTTTTCTAAACTTTGCGCTGGAGCTGGTAGCTAGAACGTAATATTTTAGAAGTTACACCAGATTAAAATGATATAGGAAATAGAATCGCTATTAATTTAACATTCAGTTGTCATTCGATGATGTTTTAAAGTAATGACGAGGAAACCGTGCAACCGCCCTTCAGAATGCGCCTTCCCGCGTAATGTGACACAAGCACTTACGCTGGAAGATCACCTCAATTATTACAAACGAGGAATTAAAAAACCAGATAAAGAATATCTGTGAAAATAGCAGACACCTTTCGATAAGAAGAACAAGAGACGCAGTGGTAGCATAAAATATGCTACCACGTCCATGCGCCTATCCGTCCATGCGCCTATCCGTTCATGCGCCTATCCGTCCATGCGCCTATCTGTCCATGCGCCTATCCGTCCATGCGCCTATCCGTCCATGCGCCTATCCGTCCATGCGCCTATTCGTCCATGCGCCTATCCGTCCATGCGCCTGTCCATCCATGCGCCTATCCGTTCATGCGCCTATCCGTTCAAGCGCCTATCCGCCCATGCGCCTATCCGTCCATGCGCCTATCCGTCCATGCGCTTATCCGTCCATGCGCCTATCCGTCCATGCGCCTATCCGTCCATGCGCCTATCCATCCATGCGCCTGTCCGTCCATGCGCATATCCGTCCATGCGCCTATCCGTCCATGCGCCTATTCGTCCATGCGCCTATCCGTCCATGCGCCTATCCGTCCATGCGCCTATCCGTCCATGCGCCTATCCATCCATGCGCCTGTCCGCCCATGCGCATATCCGTCCATGCGCCTATCCGCCCATGCGCCTTTCCGTCCATGCGCCTATCCGTCCATACGCCTATCCGTCCATGCGCCTATTCGTCCATGCGCCTATCGTCCATGACTCCACGCGCTTAATATATGGAAATCAGTTCATGGAAAATAATTCCAACCATTTTTGTGTCTTGCTGGGAAAAAAAAATTTTAGCAAAAAGATTCCAAAGAATGTACAGCAATTACAATATTTTTCCTAGCTGTAACACAAATGAAGCAAAATAGTTATCTTAACATCTAAATGAACCTTCATATAGACTCCATCCAGAATTGTTAATAATATGTGTGCAAGGCAAATTTAATTCTGCCGGAAATTGAATGGGGGTAGGGGGGGGGGGATCTCTTGTCCCACAATAATTACGTACATAGAATGTTATCAGTTGCGAGGGGAATTGCATTGGTTTGCGATACCTAATATTTGATTAAATAAGTATTTAATGAGAGGAAGGCGGATGCAAGATGTGGCAAAACATCTTTAAAATGTTTTCAAAATCTTAACGATTCCATCACTTATACTATCAAATAATGCCTGGTCTATTTTCAGGGGATTCACCCAGTAGTAGTCTTCGGGTGATTAACTCAGCATCAGGAAAACGGTGCCCTCGTCTTTGTTGAACCCAAATATGGTTGGTCCTCTTAAACGTCATTTTTGTCAGCATTGTTTGCGGTGCTTCAGTCGTCATAAATGTCCCATCCACGTTCGGTACGAGTAGAATTCTGTTCTGTGTAAAGAATACAATTTTCCTTTACAGTATTTAAATAAACGCTGTAAGCCGATTTGTCAACTCGTAACTCGTTAATAATGTAACAAAAATCAGAAAGATGTTAATTACAAAATCAAAACCATTAATCAATCAACCAACCAACCAACCAACCAATAGTTGCATAGTGGGGAAATAGCTAATAACAATTACTATGGGTAAATGGTTAATAGGGGTCACTAGCTCTGTGACCTTTAACCTCATAATTTACGGGACACAAGTTCATGTACCATGTGATACAAACATGGGTTGGTATAGGTCTTGCATTTTGAGAATTTAAAGTGGCACAAAAATTATATAAATTTGTTAATAACCATCCCCTAAAATCACATATTTGACCTCTGACAATTGACCCTAATCACTGAAACAACTTATGAAAATGTTCGCATTTATCATACCCTACTATATGACACCATTCATGCTCACGTCACACTAACCATTCCATAGCTATAGGGAAAAATTGTGGAAAGTGGTCAATAGTTCTGTGACCTTTTGACCTCCGAGTCTACGGGACACAAATTCATGTACCAATGTGTCATGGTACAACATAGGGTTGGTATAGGTCTTGTACTTTTTGAGTTTAAAATGGTGCACAATTTTGCATAAAGAACACTTATTTGACCTTTGACCGATGACCTTTGACATCCAATTATTATTATTTTTTGTTAGAATGTTAAACCCTACCCACCTATGCAATTTGTAAAGGTAACAAAGTAATTTCTTCGAAAGATACGCAACCATCACCAAAAACATGTTTCATTTGATCTGTAACCTTTGATCTTTGTACCCCAAAACCATGGCGACAAAAGTTTCGGGCGAGGGGTAACAGTCCACCAATTTTGGTTTATGTGTGGATTACAGTTTTTGAGTTATAAGCGACACAAAATCAATTGTTGCATACGCACACATGCACCCCTCCCCCCCCCTCCCCCCCCCCCGCCCACCCCACCTACACACACACACTCACACACACTCGGACAGTACGCTTTACCGCTTAACTTATAAGAATGTCGCTTAAAGGATTAATTAAGTGGTCAAGCATGTCTATCTCATATAAAAGAGGAATTCAAAAGAAACAAAATGGTGCAAAAAGCATTGAAAAATCTTATTCCGTTAAGGAGATATTCAAGTTTAAAGTTTGGTATCATTTCTGTAGTAACGAAAGTTTATTTAATTTTTCACTATCTAAATTATTTTTCCTCAAACTTTTTTCAGGTGCTATATTATAAATACCCTTCCTTAATTCAGTTTTACTACTTTTCTGACTTATCCCACGGATTTTAGGCCACAAAATCGCAGGACAAAATATGATATAATACATAAAGACTTTGAGGAATCTGAGGCTATGACATCACAGCTAATCCGATTTCAGTCGTTTTTACACAAATAATACCACACTTTAAACTTAAATATCTCCTTAACGGAATAAGATTTTGCAATGCTTTCTGCACCATTTTGTTTCTTTTGAAGTCCTCTTTTATATAAGATGGACATGTTTGAACAATAAACTAATTCTTTAATATGTTATATATTTTATTAATGTATACTGTATGGTTACAAATCCGTGTCAGGGCTAAAAAACTCATTTTGGGCTTAAATCTGCGTTAGGGTTTGACAATTTCACGGTTAAGGTCTTAAAAATCTGCGTTAGGGTTAACAGAAATTAATGTTTGGCCTGAAAATGCATGTTAGGGTTTGAAATTTCACGGTTATGTCTTAAAAAGAATTGGGTAAGGGTTAAAACAAATTCAGTGTTAGGCTTAAAAACGCAAGTTAGGGTTTGAAATTTCACGGCTTAGGTCTTAAAAGTGTGTATTAGAGTTAAAAGAAATCAGTGTTTTGGCTTAAAATGAATGTTAGGGTTTGAAATGTCACGGTTTTGTCTTATAAAATCTGCGTTAGTTTGAAAAGAATCAGTGTTAGGCCTAAAAATGCACGATAAGTTTGAAATTTCACAGTTATGTCTTAATAAATTTGCGTTAGGGTTAAAAAATCAGTGTTAGGTTTAATATTCCGTGTTAGGCTCAGAAGTTTTACAGTTGATCTTCAAAATTTGCGTTATTATTAAACATATTAATTTCAGGCTTAAAAATGCGAGTTAAGGTTGAACAATTTGGTATTAGGCTTACAAACCCACGTTAGTCTTTAAAAATTCAAGCTTCAGCTAAACAAATTGGGCCTCATTTTAGCCCAAATTTTCATTGTTTCTTATATTATTTTACTTTAAAACGGATGCGGTGGAGTGGTGGGGAAATATGCAAGAATTTTGCGAAATCTTTAAAAGATGCATAATTATCACGTAACAACAGCTACACATAAAGACCTGGCCCAAACATTGATTGTTTTTTTCTTAATTTTTTTTAAAACTTTAACAAATTTAAAGATGCCTAATTATCACGTGACGGCAACACATAAATACCCGCCGTGAAAAAACGGATACGGATGTGGATCGTTTCTAATTCAGTACGTACGTACTGTCTGACTGTACGCATGTGTATGTGTATGTGTGTGTACAGTGTGCATGGTCACTTCCGCGGCGGGTATTGATTGGATGTCGTTTTTGTGTAAGACCAATCAGAAACGCTGACTTTTATTGTATATTACTGCCCATGTGAATACGATATCTTTAAGATTTTCAAAATTTAAAAATATGCACAATTTCGAAACTGCGCCGGAATGACAAAACATTTAATTCACTTTTTGGAAATCTTCAGTTATCTATTAAGACTGATTTGTAGTTAAATATCCTTTCAAAACTGAGATGTTTATAACAATTTCACTTAACTAAGATCATCAAAAATGTTTCAAAAACCTTAAAAGATGCCCAATTTTTACATGAAGACAGTTGACCCACCGAAAAAACATTTTTTATTTTTATGATTTACAGAATTCAAAAATATTCAAAGATGCACAATTTTTACGTGACGGAAACACATAAAGACCCGCAACAAAAGGTCAAAAATATTAATCAATCTATTATTTCTTCATATATTTAGCCTTTAATTTGATCTGGCCTTGAGCTGGCAAAAACCTATCGCTGGATAAATAGGCATGTGAATATTGTGGGATCAACATGTTTCTTCACATGTCACTCCACGACCAATTCATACAAGTGGAGTGCGTGGCTACATTTCGCCGTTGTCTCTCATGCGTTAAGCCCACACAACTTTTTTCGACAGAAAATTCAACTAATCATTCCCGCATCCTGTGATTCTTGGACATGGCGCGATCTCTACTCTTCTGCTTATACTTGACACTTCCCTCCCCACCCTCTAGCATTAGAATAAAGGTTCTCCCCCCCCCCCTAAATTCCTCTTCTACAACTTTCACCAACACACCAATCATCTGATATCAAGCTACACACGGCCAGGCGTGGTCGTCAATCCACCCCTCCAAAGGACGAGTTATGACTGGTTCTGTCGCATAATCTCCTATCTGTAGCGGAAGGCGATTAACTGGCCTGGCGTAAACCCTTATTTTTGACTGTTCACACTGTCATTGATATTTGCACAATCAGCTATAACATGTTGTGTACATCTATCATATACAAACAAGCCGACCTGCCCCAAAGTCCGAAGCTCAGAATGACACTGGAATACCCACTTTAAATCCACGAAAAGGGGTCACAACTATATAATCAAAGGTATGTAATGTTTATCAAACTTTTCTTCATCCTAAAAACCCTCTGATTAGCCCTTTAACCGCCGCCCCCCTCCCCTCTTGTAATCCCGTAACGGTGTCACAGTCTATGGCTTCATTTTCTGTTTTAACTTTAATAGCCCGTACGCGCTTTTTTTTCTTCTGCAGCCCAGAATTGCCATTACAGATTTTTTTCTGCCAATCATATACAAAAATGACGATGACGTAATTATATATGAATATTCATATACAATTTATAACATATCGTCTCCCAAAATAATCTAGGACTTGGTAATTCCATGACCGCAAGTGAATAACATTACTTTGCCGGAAAACAATGGAAAAAACCTGACACTACAGATATGGCACAATTTAAAATGTGCTACGAAGCGAATCCTCCGTTGAATATCGAGAAAGTAGTTAACAATATCTCGGTAAGTGGTGTTCTGAGTGAAGCTCTAACACTCGCTCCTTGTATACAAATTAAGACATAATTGATAAAGTAGTAGTTAAGCGACTTTCCCTTGCATTAAAGTTACAGCAGTGTTTGCACTAAGGAGTATGGGAGTAACTATGGAATACCCTGCAAATTGAAAGCTCCCTCTTTTAAGGTGGGGTGCGTAGTTGTAGTTAGTTTCATTGTTTGTTTTATTAGGCCCTAACTTCCTAAGTTCCATATTATTTTCTTTTTTGGACAAAAAGTTTCAAGTTTACACTGGGGAAGCGTGCAACATGCATCCTAGTTTCTGAATATGCCTTTGCAATTTGCAAAAACATGACGTAATGACAGCCAAAAGTACTAGAAATGGCTAGTTTGAAGTTTTAAATCTTAGTCATTTTCACTCAAATAATTTGACAGTTGCGAAATTTACTTAAAAAAAGCCCGTATACATTAATCGTAGCAAATATACATACAGCAGCTCAGATGGTGTCTGCCAACATATATGAATATGCAACGTTGAACATCCTAATGTTGTATATGAATATTCATATTTAATTCCGTCATTGTCATTCTTGTATATGACTGGCTGCAAAAATCTGTAATGGCAATTATGGTCTTGCAGAAGAAAAAAAAAAGACGCAGCCCGTACAAGGCAATCAAGGCAGCATATAACTAATCATTTGTCCCCATTGAAACTTAAGGTATACGCGACCAGTTTGGGATACTTTTCCTACCAGAACACGAAAGATTGGGGCATTTTGTAATGTACAGTATATTGTGTGACACAAACCGAAATAACCATACTTGTCTCAAGTCCCAATCGGGGACATGCTTTTTGAATTACCAAAAAGGGGACATCGTCCCTGGATGCTATTTTGAGCCTAATGAGACGGTAATTGATGCATTGATTACAAATTCTCAACCCATCTTTATTAACACATCGTTTTTCTTTTAATGGCCTAAAACAGGAATGGAATCTGTACAGTACACACTAATTAGGTACACACATGTTTATATCCTCCAACCAGGACCACCACATATAAGATACCAATCGGGGACACAGGTGATGTGTTAGAGTTCATTTGCTCAACTGGCGACGGTATGCAATCTAAATCACATAACCGAGGACATAGATGCTAGAATATATTTCTCTGAGATTATATCTAAAGACACGTATTTTGAAACAGCCTGCACAGAACCAACTAAATGGGAACAGCACTGAAAATGCGTAATATTTTAGGTGGCATATTGTTTCACCATTGCGAGGCCAAATTTGCAAGAAAACCAATCGGGGTCGTCCCCGATTGGAAGGTGTATTATTATACAAATGTCCCGATTGGTAACGAAGATATACGCACACACACACACACACACACAGAAACCCACGGACAGACGCAAAAATCCCCAAATTTTGTCCCGTTCCCAAAAACTTATGACCCTATTCCCTAACATGAGGTTATAGTATGAGACCCCCTCTGGTGGGCCCCACCAACCCCCATAATACCAAGGGGGTGGTCATGTAGTGTAGGAGGTATAGGCAGTTATTTTCCTATACAGCAAAGTAACTAATATGTGGGTATATGATAACAAACAAACAAACAAACAAACAAACAAGCAATCAAACAAACAAACAAATAGTAACACTAAAGCGAATGACACGAATGACATTACACACAAACAGTCTGCATAATACGAATGACAGGTCATTCATTTTGCACAGTTTTACAAAGCGAATCAGGGTTAGGTTATAGGGTTAGGTTAAGTTGTCATTTGTTTTATTAGGACCATCGCTGTAATTCGTTTTAGTGATTTTAATTTTTGCATAAAAAAGGTATTGTCATTCGCACTGTACAAGTAAGTGTGTCATTCGTTTTAGTAGGACCGAATGAAATGTTTCAATCTCGACTCCATTGACCGTTGATTTGTTTGTTTGTTTTAATTTGTTTTAATTTAAGTCTCTGTCAAAGTGACAGTTACTTTGGCGGTCGGAATCATATGTGCCAATAGTGTTGAAAAAGTAAAGCATCTTTGTGCTGTTGCGCCGTGTGGTATATACGAGTTAAATTAATTAGAGAGGGTAGAATGGTAAGAGACACAAAAAATAGAATAAAAACGATTAATTATGACCATTGTGTCACTTTCAGCTTAACCAAACACTCGATTTGGGTAAGTGGAAAACATAAATTAATCTAAAATTCAATAATAGAATTGATGATTTTCAAGTATAAATCATTAAGGGAACTATGAGTATGTTTTTAGAAATATCAGTCTACTTACAGCAGCTACCGCTGCAATAATGTCTGTAGCATTCACGGTCCGCAAAGAATCAATGAGACCCTGTCTCGTCGATGCTGTGCAGCCTAAATGGTTACCGATATCAAACGCGTTTGTCTGTTCCTTGTCTTTAATATCGATGAAACTCCACGGACCACTGATCCACTCTTTATAAGACAAAAGAAAGAATTCAACTTGATGGTTCAAACCGGAGAATTATATTTTCAATCGCATAGGAGTTAGTGGATCATTGTATTTGCAGTTGTGATGCTGAGTTAGTCTCCTTTCCTTTGCTGCGCTAGTCTCTGAGCTAGTTTCCTTTGCTCACTCCAATACATATTCAATAGGCCCTACATACAAAATATATCCAATTTATATTTACTGAATAATTATAGAACAGACCT
>JAIGNY010000923.1:850000-864677 GCA_020152595.1 Chiridota heheva
CAATACACTAGAATGTCCGTTTTTTTTAATAGCATGAATTTTTCATACACACTTTGATACCTCTAAACAGGATTGGAAGCGAACATTCCGCTACTGTATTTTCTTTATTTTGCATAATGACTGGCACTTGAATGTACACGTGTAACTTTGGACACCATAAAACATGACATTTGAAGAGGCATTTTGAACTATAAAAGTGGGTATACACAGCAGCACACAGGGTAAGATGTTTCTTACCAAATCAAATGTTTCTAAATCGGTATCCCGGTAAATGTTGAAGAATGCATAGAATCACACTTCACAAATTTTTTAAGAAAGAAAATATTATTTGGAACAAAATTGTAAAGCTCAGGTTAAAGGTTGTATAAAGCAAAAACTTAAAGTGAGCCAATTGCGTCATACTATACAGGTGTACAATTTCATTGGTAAAATTTTCATTTGAAAAGTAACCTTCTTGTTAAATATTAGCACATAAATGTCCAATAAATGCCCGAAAGGTTAGTTATAGAAACTTAATTGAATGGCCAATAATCCATTGTATCTTTGTCTTAAAATTCCCTTTACAAAACTGCCCATTTCCGCACATTCTCTATAATTAAATGCTGATTGACCCCTCGTCTCGTCCTACCCTTCATTTTTAGTTATCCTGCACACTCATCTCCCTCCAAATTTAGATCAATGATCTAAAAAATCCTTTTAAATATACATGAGAATAAAATGTTATTTTTCAGATATCCTTTGTATAAATCCTTTCACAATTTCCGAATACAAAGTTCATACTGTATTCTCCATCAATCATGTTCTGCAGATCCATCGCTGCCCCCAGCTCAATTTTGCACAACTCACAAGATACTTACTACCTGTTCTCTGTTGACTTTTAACTTAAGTAACTATTTCGCCCTTTTCCTTTGTTGTCCTTATTACTCCCATATACTTTATACAGGCGCTCAAACAATCATGGCCAAAAGTGTTGGGACGAAAACCGCTCAAAAATTCCCCCATTCAATGTTGTGCGCTTAGCAAAATAAAAACGTGGTAAAATGCGATTTTCAACATTGATCGAGAGGAGTGGGGATTTGTCCAAAATACTTTTGGCCACAATTGTCTGAGCGCCTGTATAAAGTATATGACAGCTAAACGACGTGATAAATGAAGCAATGGTAATGCATAGTTATAGAGGTTCATGACATCGTTCTGCAGTGAGGTGTGCATCATATGAAATACAGTAGGGAAGAGGTATCTAATGTGATACAATTGTCCGTACTCCTTGGCGAATCTTCTTTTTTTTTTAAACTGAGAGTATTATGTTTAGATCAAATATATAATGTAGGAAATAAGTTGTATAGCATTTGCCTTCAATTTTGAATGTTAAGAGTTGAAGACCTGCTGATGACAGTGAGCACCATTCCATAAATGCCCACAAATGTTAGCATAAGTGTGTTACGTTCGGCTACTCCTCGGGGAAGTGATGAAATACTGAACCTATAACATCATAATAAATGTGGATGGTATTAATTCTGGAAATTATCAGTGCAATTATCCGATTATTAAAGTGGCACCGCAACGTTGTTTTTTGCACTGCTGCAAAGTTGAGACAATCGATTTGCTATAAATCCTGTCATTTTCTCTCATCTTTTGATTTAAAAAAAAATCTTTTGAAACCTCATAAGGAACTATAATTTCCTAAATAAATGCTATCTACATCTCCCTTGAAGACCATATCTAACTTCATGATAGTTTTCGAGAAACTAACGGTTTGCACTATAAATGTTGCAAAGTTTGATCACTCTTTCTCTATTATTTGCCGCAAACTGGCAAACCGTGCATGCCGTGAGATGCGTGCTTTTTACATAGGCATATGCCGCAAACAGTCAAAGAGTGTCACCTTGTATAGCATGCCCCATATGAATTAGTGTGTCTTTATATGCAAATGGCTTTTGAATTATCATGTAATGCGTTCTTTCATGATGGTACATTCATTCTAATTCTTAACTCAGAATGTGCAACAAATTTAAAGAAATATGCAAATATCCTAAGAAAATGATCCAAAAATCATTCATATAATTAAAATTAATGCAAATTAATTTTGAAACCCGCGGTTACTTTCCAAATTGAAAAGGCAACACACAATGGTGGAAATTCGTGATCCAAGCTGTCTGCATGGTATTTGATATTCAAGTTGATATACAGAATGCTTCCACTTAACAGTCATACTTTACCCCACCCCCACCTCCTCCCGCATGTGCACATATTGACATAATTTCCTATAAAAGCTGCCATTTCCGCACATTCTCTTTATTCAAATGCTAATCTGCTAATTGACTTCTCGTAACGTCCTACCCTTCATTTTTAACCAAGACAAAGTGTTGACAATTGCCCATCGGGCGAATAAGTAAAAGGCCTACTTTTAGAAATTATTGAAGACATACCCTCTCCCACCACGGCTCTCGGTGTCGGGCCCCTGGTATATGACATGCTTAAATTGTGTCAAATGTATGTTACACCTTCTAATTTTTATGTGTTTTTTCCTTCACTTTTAGTCATATGTCAGGAAAAGCACACTTAAGTCACAATAACTGTGTAGACCAATGGAATTTGCTAGGATGGCAAGTGGACGAACACCGGGTTCACAACCTGCTTTTTTCAAGAAGTGTTCAGAGAACCAGGCAGGGGGTGAACTCCTACCATCGGGTCCGACGGTTTTACGTCCCCTCCGAAGGCATGGAAAGACGGTGAGCGCCACCCAACCATTGGTCACTTTTCACAAAGGTTGGGTGTGGGAAAAGGTGTGATGCAGAAGACAAACCTCTGCGCTTAATGTCAGCGTATATCGTTCTGCATATCTGTGAAAAAATCGCTTGTTAAATTGCCGTTGGATTTGAACCTGGGACCTCCAGCGTCTTAGTGGGAGATGTACTATGTAGGAGGATTTGTGAGAGTGTATTTCTATGTGTTTTTTAGCCTCAAGAATAACCTAGAATAATTTCACATAACTTTCAAACATGAACCTTATCCGCCATCAACTTTTAAAAGGGCCCCTTTCTCCTTCGCACCCTTTATCTAGGCAGTGGCCCCTTCCCCCAGTGGTTCCAATATCGTTTATCTCAGTGAGATTTCGGGAGGATGAAGGAATCACTTCCCCTCCCTCCTAGTACCGACATGGTAATGTCCAAAATCTGTTTATGTTATTATAATTGCCATGTGTATTTAGTCGGCCTACTGCTTAGACCTAAACCTCACTGCACTACTGCACTATTAGTACTACTGAGCTTATTCAATAGCACGGGGTGGGGGTAGGGGGTTCGAATTTCGTACTCTGAAGCACATAATTTCATGAAGATAATCAAGGATGATACATTCATTTAAGTCACGTCAATATTTTCTTATCAAACCATTGTGAAATGAGTTCCGTTGATCTGGGAACACCGCAACTGACCCTTTCGTTTACCGTGTGATAAAATAGGGGTCATAAAGTGAGGCCTAACTTAGGCCTTGGCAAGGTCTATGCTTAATTTCAAAAAATGTAGGGCCTACAATGTCCAATCGTCGATAATGGCCGAAGTAAACATTAATACAAAACATGTGACTGTGTATTCTATAGTCAATAAGCTTAAAATGAATGTCCTGCCACAAAAATATGCCAGATTTTATATCATTTGCCATTACTTAGTAATAAGTTACAAGTAGACAAGTGACTAATAATATTTGGGCCTAGCCTAATGCAAAGTATACGCTTTACCATAAGCATATAGGCTTGCCGTCAAGTGTGAACGTAGCTTTATGCATATTCATTTATGTATAGGCCTACATCTGCACCATACATCTTGCATGCTTTCAGTTATATGCAATATTGTTTGTTAAACAAAATGTAGACTGTAAATATAGTTTGCAAAATGAAATTATATTTCTAGACGAACTGGTTTTTAGTCAGATTTGATCAGCATCACTACACCAAGGAACAGATCCTTGTCATTGATTCATATTGCAAGGCTTGAGATTGGTCTGTGTCTACTTTTTGACAACTAAAAAGAAAAATAATCTTTCTCTATTGAAATACAATTTCGATGAATCGATTATTTTTCGAAAACAATGTATGACGCGAAGCAAATAGGCCTACGCCGTATACATGCACGTGTTTTGATACATAACTGCATGATGAATAGGGTACTGCGTAATCAAATATCAATTCCAATTTCATATAATGAATTTTGATATGATATTGATTTCAAAATATACGAAGTCAATGAGAAAAATAATTCATTTAATTGGCAATGACAGATTGATGAGTGTCCACATTCAGTTACAGTACTTGATAAAACATATCAAATAGTAAAAATGATAATGGACAACCTTAAAGAGGGCATGTATGGGTTTGCATACAATTCTTACTTGATTATTTGGACAATTTGATAGAGAATTATTCCAAAATTTGTGTTGGTTGTAATAGCAGAAGTTTGAGAAATAGCAAATAGTATTCGTTCTCATCAGCTCATGTTCTTGCTCGTAAAAAATGGTACACTTGTGATTAAATTTCTTGCATGCACTTTTACATCACACAATTCAACATATTGTTATTGTATCTGTTCCTTGAAAGTTTGACGTAGGCCTACTTAAAATGATTTTTCAACAATATATTTCTACCAAGCTGTTATTATGTTCTTAAATATACATATAAATAAGTCATCTCTTCAAGATGTATATATTTCCATATAGAATTTGATAAAGAAAACGCTTGATATCATTTTACATATTTGGTTAATGGTAGACATATGGTAGGCCTATATACAGATGTGAAATATGATTTGCCTATTATTCTGTAATCTCTACAATATTTGAACACCCCTTTAGTCCACGTGATGATATTAATAACATTGAAAGAAAAGCTCAAATCAAGTTTAATTATTGTTAATGAATACTTCTGTTATTTTGTTACTTTGTACTGTTGTTATTACCTCTGTATGAGAATTGAAGATTACGCATGTACGGCTTTTACATGGAGGGGTGTACTTATCAGTACAGTCATTGGATTTGAAGAATATCTTTACCATTTTGTGATGTGGGAAAAAAGTTATGTATTTATTATCAGAACACATTTCATTTCCATTCCCACATAAAATAGATTTGTTGACCAAATATCAAGCAAAATGTTGGTCAACTTGAAGGATACTCCCTGTATCATATCATGTTAGATGCCACTCATGCAAATGCAGAATTGAAACAATAACTAATTACATATTATACAATCTTACCATTTCTTTGAAATGAAACAACTCAAGAAAGCTGTAATTTCCTCCTCTTTTTTGAAGGGAGGGGGGAGGGGGGGGGGGGTAGGGGATGATAAACGAGTTACCATACTTCAAACCGTTTCTCACTGTAGGATCATTTCACAACAATCTTATGTTTTATCGTTAAAAATACTTGGGTGTCCAAAACTGCGAAGTTGACAAAATCCCATTCACTATAATAACAAGTATTTACCTGTTTTGTCTGTTTTATACATTGACTGCATTGAGGATTTAGCAAACTTAGGTTGCATCTAGTTGTGACGGTTGCAATTTCATTGTGTTTTAAAAGAGTGTGCGAAATTCTTTACATGAAGAAAAGGAAAATTATGTAATTCTTTCGACTCTCCAGTATACTCAATGCATACCCAATAAAGGTTCCGGTAATCCAGAGACTCTTACATGTTTTAGCCCTGTGCTAATACCAAAGGAGATGAGTATCTTTTACATTACACAATGTTCTACATACGCTGAAACTTTCCTATCTATATTGTTATTGAATATACCTTAATTTTATATCACGGACACCGAGAAGAAGAAAAAAATCATTGTTGTAAGGAATGCCAGTATGCGTTTGGAACCTGGACATAGTTATCCGGCATCATAAAGGAACGCATTAGTTCACACAGATTTGAGCTTGGACAGTTCTTGACAAATATGAAATCACCTGTTAAAGTTTTCTTTACTTAGTGTTAAGATCTACAGTTCTTAGTTTATAATGAACTTGTTAAAAGTTCTATCGGCAAATGGTATCGGTATAGTCGACCACTTACATATTACTGCTTGTTGTGAGTCGCATGGTACGGTGATCCAACGGAATTCCTGGCTGGGCGACAGTGCATGACATACTTGTAGGCCATTAAAAGGTTCCAGATTACCGTCATCCAACATGTCCAAAGCAGTACCATCACTCCAGAAAAAGGGCTTCAGTAATCCAGATTGTCTCCAGGTTAAACCAAACCAGTAATCTCTGCCTGCATCAGCAACAGTATTTTCAATATACTCCTGCTCAGATCTGCTATTAATTCTTAGTATGGTGGCCGAGATCCCAACGCAGAACTTCACAGCATTAGAGTATTTCTCTCTAGCACTCGACTTTACGTAACATTTGGGACCAAGATGATACTCACATTCTAAAGGTTCTAAACAGCAAAGAAAACAGTCAAAGAACATATAAGTTATTATTTAAATATTCTATTCGTATTGATCAGATACTGTTAAATTTCAAATTCAAGGAATTCACCCTCAAAGAAAATGTGAACACAAGATGGACATCAGTACGTCGGTATCTGTTAATCAATCAGCTGTATAAAGATGGAATATTTAAAGCTGAAACTTTGAAATATAGATCCCTTTTAAATAATTCGTAATACACTCCCACACACTATCCGCACTATGTATACAGATGTTTCTCGTGTACATGTAAAATATGCATTCTTTGAAAACAATATTTTCATTTTCTTAAGTTGTAAAAAATTAGAGAGTACTTGTGGACAGTTGCAGCGAACCTTTCAACATATAAATAATCCCCTGCCAACCTGCTGTGGAAAAGTGTCGTCCAATGATTATAAAGGAAACCAATTTTAGATCGTTGATGAACAGAAAAACAGAAAATAACAGTAAGAATAAATAATGTTAAAACAAAAAATGATAATGATAACCTTTTAGGTCCTGTTAAGTCAATGATCGTAACTTTCAATATTTGTTACAATACAAACAAAATGGAAGCAGGTAGCTCAGAGTTTAACGGCGATTTAACCAGCGATTTTTCCACAGATATGCAGAACGATATACGCTGACACCAAGCGGCGCGCAGAGGTTTGTCTTCTGCATCACACCTTTTCCCCACCCGACCTTTGTGAAAAGTGGCCAATGGTTGGGTGGCGCTCACCGTCCTTCGGAGGGAACGTAAAGCCGTCGATCCCGAAGGTAGGAGTTTCACACCCGGCCTGGTTCTTTGAACACTTCGCAAACAGAGCAGGGTGTTAACCTAGTGTTCATCTACTTTCCATCCTGACAAATTCATCAGGTACACACTGAAAACAAGTAATTGTGACTTTCGTGTGATTTCCCTAGCATATGCCTAAAACGTGAAATGCAATCATCTCCGTTACTTTGAACAAGTCAAGCAGAGGAGCACTGTTCTTACTAAAGCTATTAAATACAAACTGATCTTACCATTTGGTCGGTATTCACAGATAGTGTCCAATTTATTGAGCAATCTCTGCCACTCCATTGGAAAGTATTTGCCATTAGGAACAAACAGGGACCAAGTGGAGGTGGTCCAGGTGGGGGTTGTGTGCCCACAATAAAGTTTTCAAACTGAAGCGGATCGCCGTTCGTCCACGTGTAGTCTGCACGAAACAAACCTAGCCAGAAGTTCGTGTAGATATCATACATATTGGTAATCATATGCTCGAGCATTTGTCTCTCAGGTACATTTTTAATGTTCAAAAGAAGAGAACCGATCCCAATACTGCTGCAACTTTTAACAGCATCGTGAAATGTCATATTAGCAGGAACGATGTTGTATTTGTAGCAGAAATATCCAAACTGATTAAGTTCAGTGCAGGGGTTATCCCAAGCAAATGGCAAGGCGGCGGCTATATGAAAAATGAGAGTGGGATATTCATAAAAGTTATACTGCAATGAATATTCTAAGTTGGTAAATTAGCAGTTCCTGGTTATCATTCTCAATGGAGCCGTCACGGGTGTGGTAGGGGAGGTGGAGGGGGTAATGTCTGAAATGTCAATGGGGGTCTCTTTATCATTGCAAAATTATATGCTGCTATATTAGATAGTTCGTAATCATAGTTAAAAAAGCCGTGTGTTTGCACACATTCAGTCTTTTTTGGGCCTCTAAAACTTGGAAAATACGAGGTTTCCCGGGGCTTCGCCCCCAGAACCCCCACCGGGGCTCTGGACCCCACAAGGACAAGGGGCCCTATGTCGAGCCCTTGATCCCATGCAGAAAATATCGAACCCCTATTTTTTACAGTTTTTAATAGGGAGAAGGGGGGGGAGGGGGTAGTCTGTATCATTGTAAAATTATATGCTGTTATATTAGATCGTTTGTAATCATCCTAATTTGGTAGTTGAAAAAACCGTATATTGCATTCAGAGTTTTTTTGGGGCATCTAAAATTTGGAAAATGCGAGGTTTCCCGGGGGCTTCGCCTCCTGGAATCCCAACCTGGGCTTTGCCCCTGGATCCCACAAAAGGGCCTTAAGGCACTTCCCTTGACCCCTTTCCGAGAAGGTTTGTGCCCCCAATATCAAATTCCCCAATATCAAATTCGGGGCGCTTAGGAAAATAAAATTGCACCAGTTTTTAGGCCTATGTTACTACCCAATAAGCGTACAGTGCGAATTCGGCAAAACAAAGGGAAAGACACCTTATTCATAAGTAATTGCCAAACATTTCTACTCCCCGTGTTAATAGGGGTTCTGGCTAAGCGTACAAAAATGTATAGAACATATACATGTAAACAACATTAATTATTTATTGATGTCGGGATATGTTACCAGCCAAAAAGTGTTGGGAGGGCGCTTATTTAGAGCAGGAGCACAGATATATAGTAATATATTATTATATATCTGTGAGCAGGAGCGCCTAATACGGTAAGATGTCGTTCTTATGCATCCTAAATTTGCTCCTAATGAAAAAGTAAACCTTAAGCTTTGATGAGCTACGACGCGGATGATGAAAGAATTTAACTTTTATTTTGTTGATTTATGGACTCGGAATTTTATGTACGCGACCGTAAACTAATTTTAGGATTAAAATTGTATATCATCTTGTTTTGAAAGCGACACTTTCTGAGTTAATAACCTGTCACGTTCCAACGACTATTTTTTAATTCGATCTGATTCATGTCATATATCTTACTAATGAAACACGCACTGAAATGGCATATCAAAGGCAATACTAAAAGCTGCAATTTGTTTTACATTTCTACCATTCATTACCATGCTTGTTCAATGAAAATCAAAACGGAAATCGATTTATAAATGCAAAAATTCCGTTTCAAAGAAACAGCACAACAACATTGAATACAGCTAATCAAGACCGCTGAAATGCATAATATAGAAAGAAAGTGTTAAAAACTAATAAGGAATAGGAAAACATAGCAAACTCATGTAAAGATTTGAGATAAATGCACTTTAAATTTGCACTAAAATTTAATGTATTTCAGACATCGTTTTTGCCGTTTCAGTAAAATTATTTTTTTCAGTTTACCAGCTTTCCTTAGTCTTTCTCTTAACCTTTACAAGCATTTTAACTTGTGGCTTAGGCTCAGATCATTGCGCCTTTGATTGTTTGTCAAATGAAGTGGCTGCAAAAGCATTTACCGCCATAATTACCACCAACGAAACAAAGGTATGCATTATTTACTACATTTTACCAGTATCACCTTGATGATTCCTAAAACATGGCACAGTTCAATTACTTGAAGTAAAAAGTATAAAAATTATTAAAAAAACTTTGAAGAAAAACAATACAACATAAAATATTTATATCAATTCCTGATTTTCAAAGACAACGCTTTCATAGATAGCCAAGGAGAAGAAACTTGAAACAAACCTTGCTCTAGGAGAAGTTCATCATAGGCTGTTAAGTCAAAGGCGGTAAGCATATTATGCGATATTGTGTCTTTTTCGGATGTTGTCTTGGCTTTTGTCGTTTGCACGTCATTTGCAGTAGATGTTATCGGCTTTGCTGTTTGTATTTCGGGTGTCGTCTCTTTGTTTGCTTGTGTTGTCAGCATGCCATGTGTAATCCATGAAGATGCTGTTACTGTCTGTATTTCGGATGTCGTCTCTTTGTTTGCTTGTGTTGTATGCATGCCATGTGCGGTCAGTGTAGTTGGCTGTGTTGTTTGTATTTCGGGTGTCGTCTGTCCGTTTGCTTGTGTTGTCTGCATGCCATGTGTAGTAAATATAGTTGTCTTTGATGTTTGAATTTCAGGTGTCATCTCTTCCTTTGCTTGTGTTGTCTGCATGCCATGTGCAGTCCACGTAGTTTTCTTTGTTGTTTGTATTTCGGGTGTCATCTCTTCGTTTGCTTGTGTTGTCTGCATGTCGTGTGCAGTCAATGTAGTTGTTATTGCTTGTTGTATTTCGAGTGTCGTCTCTTCGTGTGCTTGTGTTGTCTGCATGCTATGTGTAGTCAACGTAATTGTCTTTGTTGTTTGTATTTCGGGAGTCATCTCTTCGTTTGTTTGTGTTGTCTGCATGTCGTGTGCAGTAAATGTAGTTGTTTTGTTGTTTGTAATTCGGGAGTCATCTCTTCGTTTGTTTGTGTTGTCTGCATGTCATATGCAGTAAATGTAGCTGTTTTCGCTTTTTGTATTTTGTGCAGTAAATGTAGTTGTCTTTGTTGTTTGTATTTCGGGAGTCATCTCTTCGTTTGTTTGTGTTGTCTGCATGTCATATGCAGTAAATGTAGCTGTTTTCGCTTTTTGAATTTTGCGTGTAGTTTCTTCGTGTGCTTGTGTTGTCTGCATGCCATATGTAGTCAACGTAGTTGTCTTTGTTGTTTGTATTTCAGGGGTCATCTCTTCGTTTGTTTGTGTTGTCTGCATGTCATATGCAGTAAATGTAGTTGTTTTCGCTTTTTGTATTTTGCGTGTAGTCTCTTCGTGTGCTTGTGTTGTCTGCATTCTATGTGTAGTCAACGTAGCTGTCTTTGTTGTTTGTATTTCGGGGATCATCTCTTCGTTTGTTTGTGTTGTCTGCATGTCGTGTGCAGTAAATGTAGTTGTTTTCGCTTTTTGTATTTTGAGTGTAGTCTCTTCGTGTGCTTGTGTTGTCTGCATGCCATATGTAGTCAACGTAGTTGTCTTTGTTGTTGGTATTTCGGGTATCATCTCCTCGTTTGTTTGTGTTGTCTGCATGTCATATGCAGTCAATGTAGTTGTTTTTGTTGTTTGTATTTCGGGTGTCGTCTCTTCGTGTGATTGTGATGTATGTGTTGCTCTAATTGGCACAGTTGGCTGCACTTCAGATGTAAGTTTCCATATTTCATTTGTTGAATGTATTTCAGGTGTGCTTGACCCGACGGTTTGCTTGTCATTTATTGTCAGATCACTAGGTGTCGTTCCTTGAATATTAAATGCAGTACTTGTGGTAGCATGTGAAGCTTTCATATCATAGGTAGTTTCTTCATATGGTATGGTTTGATGTATTTCGGATCTTGCTTCTGCGGTTGACGTTTGTAATTCAGATGTGGTTGACCCAACATGCTGCGACGTGTACTTTTCAGATGTAGATCTACCCAATGCCGTTGTTTCTATGTCATCCGTACTTAATACATGCAACAACGAAGTCTCAGATATAGTTCTTACAATATGCTTTGTTGTTTGCACCGCTATCTCTGCCTCAGATGAGAGCGGTATGCTGACTCTATCTGTAGTGCTCATGATTTTGGTTGTCATTTGCAGCTTTGATGAAACAAACACAGGTGGTTTTTTGGAAGAATTACCATCGCGATCAATACCCTCTTCGATGTATTTATACACAGCTCGCAAAGATTCTAAAGGTATAAAATTGGCTTTATTATGAAATGTTAATCCACCAAATATAATATAATTACATGACGGCTGGGTGGCTATGACCCATGTGTATCCTGCGTTGTTGTGGTTTTTACCATTCCCGATCTCGCAAGTGGATGGATACGAATCTGGAAATGGTGATAAATATCTGAAGTGGTTATTCAATTTTAGATTATGAATGAATGCAGTATATCAAATACAAGATAAGGCCACTCAATGAGTCCCCGTCTGTTTGATAAGTTGGTTATTATAGGAATAATACATATTTCGGATATCCACTCAGTGGGATATATAGATAAGCCATTTCTTGTTTGATTTCTCTTTAAGGTATCTTAGATGGCATATTTAGTGTTCTTATTATATATGGCAATCTTACCTGCAATACTTATTAAAGTTTCGCATTTCAATATGTACGAGAAAAAAAAAAACACGAGCTTACCTGCGAATTCCTGCACTCCGTGGTAAGGAGAACGATAAGAACTCTCATCCACGTCATTATCTAATAGTATGATTTTTCAGAGATTTAATAACAAAACATGACAAAAGAGGCGAAATTATTGTTACATCATAATTATAACTTTAAGTATTCATATCATTCTCAACTTTAAATTAAGCCATTACAGGTTATTTTTAGAATGATTATATGTGGACACAATAAAATAAGAAAATGGGTACTAAGTGGATAGATTCGTTCAGCGAAAGCTCCTCTCTTTTGTTCTTCTTAAACTTTAATCAAACTAGCTACTCTGTAATTGTTATGTAAAAATTAGCATTTTTGAGCATTACTAATAGATTAGAATTGAGAGATAAAACTGCAATCAGCTCTCACATAATCATTTTTTTAGGATCACATTGTGATCCCCCGAACTGTTATATGGTAATGTTTTGGAAATGAGAAACTAATCCCTCTCAATCCAAATATTTGTTCACCTACAGTAAGGACAACAATATCAGAAGATAAGGTGCGATTATAAGCTTAAAGTGTTTTTAAGCTTTGAGATCTTTAAAGTAAGAAGTGAACGAAAATTTAGATCATAACTACAAAACTAGGGAAAACGTTTCATCCTTGGTACAAGATATATGTTCTCAATTACAGATCATATATGAAACAAGAAAGTTGTCGTATGATAATGAAATCACCCAAAACTTTCTTTTTTACTTTTACTCCGTTTATATCATAGATACATTTCATTACAATTTCAATAATCTGACACAACAATAGGAACCAATTTAGAGTTCACACCACAAGCAGGGTGAGGCCTCTGCCTCAAGAAAGGTCCTAATACCTCTCAAAGTTATTCATGCACAAACAGTTAGAACTGTCAAGACCAAATGCTCTATTAATGCGATAAAATATTTACGATTGATATGCAACATCGAATTATTAAAAATATAGAAAAGATGTAAAAACTCACGAGTTGTTCGTTGAGCAATTGATGACATACGAAGTGAAGAATATTCTTTATTCGTTAACCATATAATCTGTTCGGCTTCTCGCTGTTCGACTTCTGGCATTTGATTCTCTATCGAAGAATTATGTAAAATCTAAATTACAAGTATGACTCCCATGGAAATTTATAAGCCGTAACCTATACCTCATTTAGTCACAACCATCTGACCAGACCATGTCACCTTTTATAATACTTCTATCTCAATTTAAATACGTCAGACATGTGAGCTGGGCAGTAAAAAATATAAGCTGTTGAAAACTTAATACCTGTGATCAGATCCTGGAGTATACTGAGACCATTTTATCTGTTGACTGAAATGTCATTATTGCTTTAAAATCAAAATGAAAAACGTAATTTCAATGATTTAATTGCTCTGTTTTTAGCATATACAAATCGAAGGAGATTTTGATTGAAACAAAATTTCTCTGTTCTGTTTATTGATTAGACTCCGCATTTTTGTTAAAAGATTGATTTAGGTCATCTCATAAGTAGGCCAAAAAACAAAAAGCAAGTGTGAAATGCTAATTTGTGATATATCACCAATATATGCCTGTACCTAAATAAAGCTCGAACACTGAAAACTGAAAACATCTCCTTAAATCAACCTATGTGAATCCAAACTAAGTGGAGAGCAGATTTATAGAACAAAAGTAAGATGAAAGATGATTAGATAAATAAGAGGAAAAAATGGTAGAAATATTTTAATTTTAATATTTTTTCTACCGTAACCTCTGAAAGAATGGCAGATGAGTGTTAATTTTTATGAAAAATTTATATAGATAATTAGGGCTAATATTCTTCAAAACTGGCTTGTCGTGACCGTACGCGTCTTTTCATATGTCATGAATGTTTACATACATTCTGAAATAAAGTGGTAAGTACTGTAAGTGTTCTTCCTCAAAATACTGCCCACAACTTGGAAAAAACTATAGGCTATGACAAGTGCACATACAGGCAATTTGTGTATCTGTATATCCACTTATACGATATGATAATAATGAGAGCCCCATCCTATCTTCACAAGCAGAAATAATTGATGAAAGTGTTTCATCTGCTCCCAAGTAGTACCTGGAACACAATAGTGCCCTGAAAATTGGTAATGTCAATCCGTCAACTGTGTCCAAGAATAGAAAATAGAGCGGTTAACGCCATTTCTAATTGGTTTAAATTTAGATTGAGTTAAATTTTATGCACTTCTATACGCACTACCATTGTTGTGTTGCAATTAATAGTTGCGCTTTACACACGAAATAAAGACGAAACGTTCAGGTTTTTTTATTCTATTTATTACAAGAATGATTGAAATGCAGCGAATATTGCTTCCTTTACCTTTTTAAAAGTACGACACATTTCTTGAGGGGACAAGAGGAGGGTCAAGGAGAGGGGTCAAG
>JAIGNY010000919.1:0-93609 GCA_020152595.1 Chiridota heheva
CAATTTCCAGCATGTAATTTTGTTTTTGCTTGGAACTGCTATTGTGAAACAGAATATACTGTACATGTACAGCATATATCAGTGATATGTACAGCATATATCAGTGATTAACAGTTTCTTTCTTGAATTTTTCTATTGTTTTTACTGTTACCTACTGTTTGGAAGCTTATAGAAATAGTACAGTTGATGCTGGGAATCTTATGAATAGAAAAATTAACTTTTGCCAACAAATACCTTAAATTATAATTTCTGTTAAATAATTGTAATATTTTCAAATATTGAGGTAACATTAAATTTTGTATGACTCTCTTGTAGACAATTTATGTGGTGTCAGTGACCTTGCATGGAGTATGGACAGCCTTAATGTTTCAGAAGTACCAGATGTATATTCAAGAAGATTTGCCCAATCAGACTTGGAGAAAAAATAATGAAATCCTTTTAAGTGTACCATTCTTTGGGATCAAATTTTAAAATGACTGTACCCTGGAAACTGCTAAATTTTGTAAGCTATTGCATGAAGACAATGTTGACCAAAACAAAGATACCCATTGAGTGTAGCATTGGTGTATTTGTAGAGAAATGTTTTATGTATGCCAATTTGTTTTTTTCATACTGTTTGCATTCATCAGAAAACTTGATGTAAGGGAAAGGAATTAAAACAAAAATATCATATAATTATTCATCATGTTGTGGCATATAAAGTGAATGTGTTCAAATTTATAAATCTGTACCTGCATGATGATGCAGGGGCGTAATTCTCATTTGAAAAGTGGGGGACATGGCCTCTTATCCAAAAAGTGGGGGGACAACAGGCAAATTTTCCCTAAAATGTACTGTAAGAGTGATTATTTAATTTATCTAGAAAGTTATAAAACTAACTTTATTCTTGTATTTGATTGGTCTTAAGTTTTAAGGTCAAGGGTTTTCAGTTAAGCGGGAGTTCTAGTTTATTTACATACCAGCTTTCTAACAGCATTCTTTATCATACTTCAGTTCTGTAGTTAGGAATTTCAACTAGGCTTATTCTCTTTGTTACCCACACTCCTTTTTAAATGCTTTTATGAAGAGTTTTCGTTATCTATGTTTAATAAGATGTTGGGCAGTTACCCCCGCCATCCAAGCAATAAAAGGTGAACCTTAAGAGGCGTATATTTCGTTTTCTTATAAGTGGTAGCAGCGGTGTCTGTGGCCAATAGGTCAGGAAAAACAGACGAAGGCATGAAGAAATTAATTGCAATTTAAGTTGTTCGAATTTTGAGAGAAAACTGTAAGTTGCTTACAACAATATTGAATTGCGGGGACTGTTTGAACTTCAAAATGTCATGTTCCTGATTTTGATATAGTGTTGAGCAATTTACCAAACAAATCAATCGAGTCGTCAAATAACTGTTTGCTGCCGAATCAACAACTTCATGCCAAATATTTACCGCCTGCCCGCTCTGACGTGCTAATATGTTTGAGAAATACCTACGATCTCAGCAAAAGGTTTTCTCTGTGGTGATATCGCATATTTGAATTTAACATTCACATTTGGTATCCTGTTCTGTGTACTTCCGTCATATATATATATTATATATTATATGGTTCCATGAGTTGATAGATGTATTTGACAATCGTTATCCGTTATAGACGCCATTTTGGAGTATTGTAATGTACTTGATGTTCTCGTATGACGATTTCAACCAACACCCATGACATCTTTATGTTCCAGAATGATTACATTAACTTATTTGTCAATTAATATAAAAGTAAACTTCAATGTTGAGCTGTTGAGTAAAATTGGAAAATAACATGGACAGAGTATCTAAAATTGGAAAATAACGTAGGAGTATCAGAATCCAAAAATTCGGATATTGGACGGTGTGTCGACAATTGGAAAATAAATGTTGACAGCATATCGAAAATTGGAGAAACCGTAATAAATCATCGTAGATTGGAAATACCGCAAAACCGGAGAAGCTGCAACGATTATACTATTATTAAAAAGGAAGACGTATAAAGAATTCAGCTATTCGCTATAGGAGTGATTCTGAGGAATTTATTGGGAAGTTTTACGTGCAAATATTTATCAATGTTGCTGATTTAAGACAAATTTGCAGACGAAGCTCCTCGAATTTTGAAGTTGGAAATTATTTCAATATTGGTTATGTGTGAAAATCTTTGATATCGATTCTGGTTAATCAATTGAAAATATATTCGGATATCAAAGTTACAGAATTTAAGTGACGGACTTCATGATATTTCAAGTTTGTGATTTATTCTGCAATGCTGATATGTTCAAGAAGTGATTATGCAATTTTATTGCTTAATCAAATTATATTCATATATTTATTTGTGATACTCAACACGAACACTAAGTTTATATGTTGAGACAAAGACTTTAGAAATAGGGCCCACACGTAGATGTTGGTCGCATGCGTATTATACTTAATTATTTTGAAAATCCATGCATGGTGTATTATATTGGATATGTATCATTTTTGGATATACTATTTAATAACTTGAGAGAGTAAGTGAAATTTTCATTTATTTTATAATTCACGTTTGAGTATTTGATTATCTGATATCTATTTTGCTATTTTTGTATTTTGACGGAATAGTTTCGTGTTAGCCTTACAAAGCCTAGTATATATTAAAACGTATTTCAAAATTCAATTAAAATTTTCAACAGTTTTACTGTAGAAATTAAATCATTTGCAATTTATCAATATGCCAGATACTACACAAAAAGTTCAAACCTAAGGGTAGAGTTACCATCCTGCTTTTCGGGAGATGGAAGTGAGGATTTTAGTCAATGGTGTAGAAGGTTAGAGGTAGCAGTTGAAGCCTCGTCTGAATACACCAAAGATAATTACATACACTTTTACCTGCTCAGTTAACTGGAGCAGCATTTAGTTTCTGGGACAGTTTACCAAATTCAGTCAAAGAAAAGTATAGTGACGTAAAGACAAATTGAAGACTGTTTTCGGACGAAGACAATTTCTTTCTTCTTTTCAAAGTTTTGTAAACGCGCGTCCGAGGTTTCAAGGAGAACCATTAGAAGTTTATGGCGCGGAAATAGCTCGTTTAGTTGGGGAAGCGTTTCCTTCATATGACGAAAATGCCAAGAAAGGCGAACGTTTTCGTAGATTTGTTGCCGGTTTAAATCCGAATTTACAACGTAAAATACATGAACAAAGGCGACTCTTTCGAGGACGCTCTCCGCATTGCTTGTCGAATCGAGCACGCAAACGAGGCGAGTAAGATTTTCATGCTAACCAAACTTCATTTGCACCAAATTTGATCCATAACACTAACTTCACCACAACACCTCAAAGTAATGTGTATACCAGTGCCATTTCTGGCACATTTTCAGATATTCAGGTGGTAAACCTTTTACTTCTATGCCTACTTTCAATTTGCCAAATATTGGTCATAGTTATGCAGAATATCATCCTTTGTCTTCGAATTTACCCACTACAGAGACACAATATTCTTCTACCCATAATTCTTCTTCAGGCGCTATTATAGGTGCAGTGGAGAAAAGTCATGAGACTTTGCTACAGAAAATAGGAGAATTATCTTCTAGAGTGGAACGACTGGAGGTTTCTCTCCAGAAGTCCAGCCGTGAACGATATTCACGTGACCATTCACGATAAGCATCGTGACTACGGAAATAACTTTTCACGTCGCGAATCTTATTCCGACTTTCATAGAGGGAGAAACTATTATTCTCCGAGGCGAGATGGACAATATTCTTCGTCGCGGTCGCCGTCAAGATATCGTGACCAGAGCTCAAACCGCTCGGATCGATACTTCCGAAGTCCCGAGAGAGGACTTACGGATTACCGAACACCCCCTAGGGAGAGCAGAAACCTGAGTGAGGCAAATAGTCCTCGAAATCGACGACCTTCACCATCAAGGTCAAACGATAGAGGTCAGAAAGTTCGATTTTCTGACCGTCACCATCAATCATCATCCATGACCAGGGAAATGCTTAGAAGTTGATATAGAGGGTCATATGTCAACTAAGAAAGAAACCCCGACCCAGACCATTGATGATAATATTTCAAAATTAGACATTTCATCTGTAAGCTGCTCAGAAGAGCCCCTTTATCTTTCATACCCATAGTCTTGGAGGACGTCACTCTTGACGCCTTTGTAGATACAGGATCCGACATAAGCATGATATCAGAAGAACTTCGTCAGAAGATATCAACTTTAAAGGAGACCTATCAAAAGTCATACCTTCTTGCTCGTTCCGTTACGGGAGAAAGTGTTGATTCACTTGGCTCGATATCAACAAATATTCGAATTGGTACACAGACTGTGACCACCGAATTTTTATGTTGCCCGCAATATCAACCGACCCCTCGTTTTGGGCTGGGACTTCATAATTGCAAATGGTGGATGCATTGACACCGTTAAAGAAACTGTAACCATCTGTGGAGAAGTTATACCTCTTTTAAAACATCAGAAATGCTCAGATCTCGTATGCAATGTTTCAGTTGCTGCGAACGTAACCATTCCTGCATGTTGCCAACAAAACGTGACAGTGAAACTTGGTATCCTGCACATCACGTCACCAGATAATTACACTGGGTTTTGAACCTCACACTGACGCAGATATTCAACTCATTTTTGCCAAATCGGTATCTCCTGTTCAGAAAGGACTTATTCTAGCCAGGGTTCTTAACCCTAACCCGCACACGGTTGACCTCAAAGCCAACGAATTTGTTGGGAAATTCTTTTCACTCGCGCATGATAATGCTGAGTATTCGATCGTCGAAAATGATGTCGAAAATGATTTCGACACAGAAATAGTTGTTGCAGGGTAAAATCTGATGAAAAATCAGATAGCCAACAAATTGCGCCCTCTATAAACATTGACAAAGACAACTTAAGTCCTGATCAAGTTGTCGAAATGGAAACGCTATTGAAAGATTACGCTGACGTATTTACAGATCAGCCAGGTCGTACTCATCTAACATGTCACAAGATTCGTACTGAAGATGTACCTCCGATCAAGTTGCGTGCTTACCGCACAACGCCCCCCTATGAAGATAGAGATGCAAAAGCAAGTCAATAAGCTTCTTAGTCAGGACATCATCGAAGAAAGCTTCAGCCCTTGGGCTGCACCCGTAGTTATGGTGAAAGAAAAGGACAAATCTTACAGATTTTGTGTCGATTTTCGAAAAAGCTTAATGCTGTCACCATAACTGACTCTCACCCATACCACGTGCAGACGATACCCTTGATGCTTTATCAGGGTCAGCATTATTCAGTACTTTGGACTTATCTTCAGGGTATTGGCAAATTGAGATGGATCCGATCGATAAAGAAAGACAGCTTTCTCGACAGGATTTGGGCTATTTCAATTTAAGGTAATGCCCATGGGGCTTACCAACGCTCCCCAGACCTTTCAAAGGTTAATGGAATTGGTTTTGAAAGGCTTACACTGACAACATGTCTTGTATACTTAGACGATATCATAATTATTGGTTCAAGCTTTTCAGAGCATATGCGCAATCTGAAAGAAGTTCTCAACAGATTAAGATCTGCAGGACTTACCCTCAAACCAAGCAAGTGCAACTTATTTAAGAAAGAAGCACGTTACCTTGGGCATGTAGTTACCAAGGATGGTATCAACCAGATCCTCAGACCACAGAAAGATGCGGAATTGGCCACGCCCACGAACTGTCACTGAAGTTCGAGCTTTCTTAGGATTGGCCCAATATTACCGCAAATTCATGAAGAATTTTGCTTCCATTGCAGCACCACTTCACCGGCTCACACAAAAGATGTAAAATTTGACTGGAACGAAGATTGTCAGCAAGCTTTTGACAAGCTACGACAATATTTGACTGAGCATCCGATCATGGCATTCCCTAATTTTAGTCATGGTTTTATGCTGTATACTGATGCATCCGGTACTGCGGTTGGTGCAGTACTTTCTCAGCACATTGATGGCAAAGAGCGCGTCATCGCTTATGCCAGTCACCTTTTTAACAGGACTGAAAAAAAATGGTCGACATACGATAAAGAGTTGTATGCCATTGTCTGGTCCGTCCGCCATTTTCGTCACTATTTGGCATGCAAACCTTTTACAATCATAACAGACCACAAACCACTGACTGGACTTAGAAAAATTCCAGTACAGGATGACAGAACTGGCAAAAGAGCCAGATGGGCCTTAGAACTTGATGTGTATGACTGGGTTGTGAAACATCGCGCAGGCAAAGCCCACACCAATGCAGACGCTCTATCTAGAATACCTCTTGCAGAGGAAAATCTGGCGTGTTATACGTCGATTTCAACGCAAACCAAGGTCTGATGAGGACAACGTAGATTTATCTGCTAGTGTACAAGTCCAGACTACGGACACTGTCACACAAACGCCGGAAACGATTCAAGTCACGCATGAGACGGCTGAAAAACAAACATTTCGTCTTGCAGCAGATCTCGATGAAATGAGATCTCGGCAGCAAGCTGATCCTGTCCTCAGAGAAGTCTTGAGATGGACAAGACACAAGAGACGACCACCTCGAGATCAATTAAGGGGGAATCCAAGCATCTGCGACGATTATGGTGGGAATTCCCTCGTTTGTCTCTTATCGATGGCGTTATGTGTCGACGCATTAACCTACCCGGTAAAACGCTGCAGCAGACCGTCATACCTATGAGCATGACCCTATCTGTCATGCAAGATTTGCACAGCAATCCTTCTTGTGGTCATTTGGTATTGACAAGACTTTCAGAAAGGGCCAGAATGTGTGTTTTTGGCCATACATGCGACGGGATATAGCTGCTTTTGTGAATGGCTGCCCTTCATGCGAGGCACGAAGGAATCCTATCCCATCTCTTAGAGCACCTTTACAGAGCCACGTGTCCAGCATACCTTTCGAGAAAGTGTTTGCTGATATAACCGAGTTGCCAATTACACCGAATGGAAACCGGTATGTCCTTGTAATCATGGACCACTTCTCAAAGTACGTGAACTTATACCCAATGAAAGACCAACGTGCAGTAACGGTAGCCCAGATTATATTTGACGAATACATGCGAGAAAATGGCTTACCAGAATATATACACACCGATCAGGGACGTCAGTTTGAGCGATCTCATGAAAGATTTGTGCACACGTTTGGGTGTGATAAAGACACGAACCACACCATATCACCCTGAATCCGACGGGTTAATAGAAAGGTTTAACCGTACTCTGAAAGATCAACTAGCCAAATACTTAATAAGCGGTGATAACAAGAATTGGGACGACTATCTATCTCAACTAGCAATAGCCTACAATTCGAGCAAACATAGTAGCACGTTATACACTCCTTATTATTTGGCACATGGCAGAAGAACCAAGATTACCGCCTTCTGTCAAATTCGGAGTTCATGAAACTCATTCTAGTGCAACACCGAATACTCCTGCAGCGTATGCTGCATCACTCAAGTTTCGTTTACAGTCGGCATTTGAACATATTCATCAGACATCAGCAGATTCTCGAGCACAGCAACAATATTACCACGATCGGAAATGTCGCTACACACCATACGTAGCAAACGACCTAGTATGGCTTGACATGCCAACTAATCGTCGGATGAAACTAGAACCGAAATGGAAAGGACCATTCAAAGTCATCAAACCGATGCACAACAACTCAGATCCTTCTGTTGTATACCAGATACAAGATCTTACCAACAGCACCAAGCCACTTCAAATCGTACATCACAATCGCTTAAAACCGTATAGGTCTCCGTGGCGAGAACAACCAGTTGCTTCTTCTCAACCACGTCCTAACAATCTCACACCATCCTTCACAGCGCTTTCAGGATCATTGCCATTTTACCCTCCACGAGCCACAACTCATACTAATGAACCAGTTGTGCACCAGCCACGAAGTGGATAATGTGCAAGTGCCCACTCCCCACCGACCCAACCTTGCGTTCTCGAAGGGACCGTCCCATACGTATTCCTCGATATCTCTCAGATTATGATTGTACATGATTCAATTACGTCATTTGTAAATAGTCAACTATACGACTATTATACTAATATATTTAACTTAATACGAAAATGGTTTTGATAACAATAATTGTCGTTACCGTGACTCCATATTTAAATCAATGTGTCACTTGCAAAACTTGCACAATGTTTGGGTGTTTATTTATTTCACTGAGTAACATCTTCATTTAACTTTATACCGTTATACGCGATTCGCTATTTACATATTAATTTTTGTATATATTTCTGCGCGTTTTTAAAATTTGACTATCTTCTTCTTTGACATTTTGACTGACTCAGAACTTGACGAAATTGGATATCAGGGTATAATAATAATCTTGTAAATATGAAAATAATGATATAAAATCAAGGGTATTAAATATTTGTATTATAGTTATTAAGATAAAGAAACGAGGACGTTTCATTTGGAAATAGGGGAATAATGTAAGAGTGATTATTTAATTTATCTAGAAAGTTATAAAACTAACTTTATTCTTGTATTTGATTGGTCTTAAGTTTTAAGGTCAAGGGTTTTCAGTTAAGCAGAAGTTCTAGTTTATTTACATACCAGCTTTCTAACAGCATTCTTTATCATACTTCAGTTCTGTAGTTAGGAATTTCAACTAGGCTTATTCTCTTTGTTACCACACACTCCTTTTTAAATGCTTTTATGAAGAGTTTTCGTTATCTATGTTTAATAAGATGTTGGGCAGTTACCCCACGCCATCCAAGCAATAAAGAGGTGAACCTTAAGAGGCGTATATTTCGTTTTCTTATGGAAAACGAAATATTTAAAGTTTTAATATTTTGCAGAAAAGTGGGGTGGGAAGGGGGGCGGACATGTCTTTTGAGAATTACGGCCCGTGGTGATGTATGTAATACGTACAATGAACACTTGATGTAGATAATGTTACTTGCATTCATCCTTTGACAGTTTATTATAATGAAATTACACAGAGTCATACATCTGTAGTATCTCTCTTGGAGGGGGAGGGGGGGGGGGCACATCCATATGTGAAGTATATATTTAATATGTGTTGCCCAAGCAGGTGCATTTGTGCATCATTTTCATAGTGCAGTTGTCTTTTCTGCATCTTTTTCATAGTGCAGGTGTCTTTTTCATAGTGCAGGTCCCCCCAAAATGCTTATTTTTTTTCTCTGTTAATTTTGTACTGCTGATCCATTTTTACAATAATTTTGCTGAATACTCGATACTGCTGGAATCAAAATAGACTGCTTTGATACTGCAGGTATCAAAATTGAATAATTTAATACTGCAGGTACTGAAAAAGTTGTCATACTGTGGGTATGGTTTTCGCTTGATGGGTTGCACATCCCTACCACTTTTAGTAAGAAGTTCACGCCGCTCTCCCCTTCCCGGTATCTTTCTATAGAAGAGAATGCTTGTTAACCATTTTGAATGTCAAATCCAAATGCGACTGAAGTATTTCTCTACAAGGCTGTGAATGTCCTTACACTGTGCAAAAATAACATGTACAGTTGATTGATCAAACTGAAAAAACAGATGCCAATGACATTACTTCATAGTTTGTGTATACCATTGAGCACATGGAATTAAAACTATTTAATTTAACAGCCACAAATTATAATTCAACAATGACCATTGGAAGCAGAATCTTATAAGACAATTATAAGCTTTGAAGTAATTATTTTAAAAGATTCCCACTATATTGAATGCAAGTAAATGAAGGTGTTCATCCAATTTAGATGAACCTTACAGTAATAGAAGCATATTAACCTTGGCTACAAGTTCAAAAGAGAGTAAACATGCTGCTTTTGATTTAGTAACTAAATCAATTTTAAAGGACTATGGACATCTAGAGGCAACATGGGCTGAATTGGCCTAAAATATGATGTAAACCGTTAAAATAGCAAAACGTTCCATCAAAATTGGTGAAAAATTGACCAATTTACTGCATTTTTAAATTTTGAACTGTTATTGCACCATAATCTGTCACATCAATGGGGGAAGGATCCTTCATCACCTTTTGCAAAACCGTTGTTTTATTTTTTATTTCTGTCAATGTTGTTTGAAATATATCAATGGACTTCGGGCAAATGCTTTCAGAACTTGGTCACACCCTGAATCATGTATCTAGGAAAGACATTCTGAATTTAGAAGTAGCTGAATTTGAAGAACAAAATTTAAAGAATTACATAATGATTTTGAGATGTGTTCCTGTTACTATATCACAAATTCCACACAAATGAGCAAATCTTGAAATTTTATTGAGTCATAACCTTTTACAAAATTAAAAAAAATATTCCTCTCAGAATTCCATGCTCTTTCATATATCTTAAATTTACTAGATGTCCATAGTCCTTAAAAGAAGTGGTTCATCACCATCTTTGTCATAAGCTTAATTTGGTTTTGGCAAAGTGTGGATAAAATATTAGAAGCCTTGCAATGAAGGGATTGGGGATGCACAACTATACAGAAGAACAGTGAGATGGAAGAAAAATGTTATGAGGGATAACCCATTATGACCAACTTGTCTTGTACAATCAGAGGATTAATTTGCTTTGTTAGTTTATAAGAATTATCATGAGCTATGTAGTCCAGAGGATCATGATCTGATCCAGAACTGTACTTGCTGGAAAAATTATTGGATTATATAAAATTTGAATGTTGTAAATGAGGCTCTCACCTGTGATTTAATAATTCAACCTTTCCATGGACTGGTAAACTGAAGTGGTAGGTGAGAAGGAACCAGATATTGAAGGTTATGAAAATGATTAAATGTGAAAGATACTGGCAACTGTTTGAAATTGTCATGAAATTGATTTATTAAACGTAAAAGATACTGTTTGAAATTATATACATCTGTGATATTATTTCTATGTCATTTTAATTCATTTGTAAGAAAATGTGACAATTAAATCCTATTATGTGGTACTGTCTACCTTTGTCATTTAGGAAAGACCTTTTTCACCTTCTCACTAGTCAGCCTACATATTATATTTAAAATTGACTTTTTGCATATACTTTCAGTATTATGAAGTGAGCACACTTATCTTTAGCAGAATATTCTGAATTAATATGCAGTAAATCAATTTGACAAAACCATTCAAAGAGGTGAATACAACAGAATCTAACACACAAAAATCTTTTTTTAGAATAATATTTTTTCCTCCTAGGAGATATACCATTACCTCTGAGCAATTATATATGATTAAAATTGCAGTTCAATTCTTTCCTCATAATTTGATAATCCATAAACTATATGGAAACTAAACTAACTATTTCTTTCATAATGTATCATTGACTTCAGGTAGGTTTTCCTTGCATGTACAAGTGTTTACTATCACTCTTAAGAGTCTAGGTTTGTTTCTGGTGAGCCAGAGCATGTAGGCCTAATATGACGTGTAGATGAAGACATTGACAGTGATCTCAAGGAATGACTTACACTAAAGAGAAGCAGTGTGAGTTTTGGAGAACCAGTTGAATTAAATTAATAGGTTTTACAATTATTCATTCAAAGACCAAAAAATAAGCATTCACCCTACCGAGAATTTGTTTTATTTTTTAACTTGTCAGGTTTTTTGACAACGGTCTGTAATTATTTAGCTGTACCTTAACCACAACTTAAAGGCTTTCACTAGGCCTACTCTGTAGATATTAACGCTGAATGCCGGTACCGGTAATCTGTAACGCGCTGTTTGTTTTTCTGCAGCCGATAAGGCTCTCATGCGAGCGGCGTGCATGACTAATGTTCCGTCCAGTGTTATTATCGATGAAAGAACATAAAGAATATAGCGCAAGGCACAAAAAGGAGAGACGGAACGCACAGTATTAATAAAGCTTCTGAAATATATTGTGAACTCGTTTATACACCAACTCTGACTATGACCATAAATTTCTCTTGCTATCTCTAACTGACAGACTCCATCCAACCGTTTGCAACTGTTTCTGACCTCTATCTGAATTCGTATCATTAACAGTTTTCTACTTTATTTATGTGATTCAAATATAAAGGAACCTTTTAATTTTAGTACAAAAGGAAGCACGTCATAAGACTTCATGGAAAATCATCTCACTAATGATTTGCAAATTCTACATCTAGGAAAACATTCAACCAAGAAAATGACTAAACGCTCTTTGAATAACAATACCGGAAAAGGCGATGACGTTATCCAAGGTCCACAGAATTAATGACAATAGAGCAAAAGGTCTAGCCTCTTATAAATGTGCAAACCGTAGCAAATTGAAAGTGATTAAGATATTCCATGAAAGTTATATTTCATGAAAGTTATATAATCAGAAATTCCATGAAGACTTATACGTAAATAATAATAAAGAAAGTTCATGAGAAATTATGCTGTGATCTCATCGTAACACTAACATAAAAAGACACGATTTTGAAGAATAAAATGCATATGGCTTGTCAAGCCAGGTGAAAACTGCTTGCTAGGAAACTGTTAGGCCTAATCATGCACAGTGCTGTTACTGCTTAAGCCCCTTAACATGGAAATCGGGGGCCAGTGATGTCTCACGAATAATTGAACGAATTGGCCAGCAAAGATGTAATAAAACATATATATATAAAAACATTGGCAAATGTCTGTTATGATAAATAGGCCATGCTTGAAACCAGAGTGTATTGCGTTGGTATGTTAATTGAAGAAGCTGAAGGCAAGCTGAGCAACAGCCACTGTGGTTCATCACGGAGTCCACTCTAATGAAAACGCCTGGCACAGTCGATAGAGAATAAATTCAAAGATGACGTGCAAGACTCGTAAAACACTGTTGGCTTAAATATACTATACATTGGTTTAAACTGTAGGGAGATCGGGGTAACTCATATGTTCATTGTAAGCTTTATTTTTTATTCCATTTACTCTCTGCGTACTAGGCTATTTTTCATAAGTTTCCCATATTGTCCGTATCATAATTGTTTGTTTTGCTCATCCATTCCAATAATGTTCTGAAAGTAAAAAGAGTTAACAAAATGTTCACAAAATTCACAATTAATACTAGGGTAGCTGTTCTTGTAATTGGCTTCAGCTAACTTTCAGACTATTCATATGTTGATTTGATTATAGTAAAGGTCTCCATTGTTTTCAAGTCTGCAATATATTTCTGTCTCTCAAAACCGTATTCTAGTCGAAATCTGAGTTTGCTAATTTTCTTTCTTTGATCCATTCCCTCTATTTCATCAGCAATTGTCTTTTTACCTTCTTTCTTCTATTTGCTTTTTGTCCTTCCAAACATTACTCATATCAATACCAGTTCCGTATTTTCCTCCTATTTGATTTCATGATCACAACATCCAGGATAGCCTTTATGTTTTTGTACAATAAATATTTTTCTAGCTGTTCTAATTTAGTCTGAGTTGAGTAAATAATGTTATAACATGAGTTTCTTGTCATGAATAATTTGTAATACTGGCCAAAAACCTGCTTCTTTCAAAAGTCCCCAACATGATGTTGAAATAATTAAGTTGAAGATGCGGTTAATAAAACAAAATTGCAGATTTTTCTAGAGTTTGTACTTCCTTTACTGATAGATTAGTCCAAGTTTTCATATTATTAATGAGGGCGTGCATCATAGCTACTGTTTCTAGTATTTTAATTCTTACTTAGATAAAAAGTAATGCTGCATTTCTGACTTTCTTCTGGTCTCCATACCTTTCTAGTGTTTAATTCATACGATCAATATGTATGTGCTTCTTTCTTTTCAATCCTGTTTTTGTTAAAGTCTTTGGTGAAAAACCATTCACCTAGATACCTTGCGTTTTGTTTCACCAATTTTTCATTTTTTGACATGTATATTTGGAACTTGTTCGGTTTTATAACTGGCCATACAAATCATATACTAGGTCATATGTGACATGACGTTGCCACTTGCCTCCTCCGGCTCTCATTTAAGACCTCTGTAAGGCGCTGTTCCGTAGCCGTATACGTGGTACAAGTACATGTACTTAACGCAAATACGCACTAGAACACCTAGGAAATAAGCTGATCAGTCAGCTGTTTATATAGACACGGGTTGTAAATATTTGACTTGGAAATTCCGTAAATTTTTATTATTTGGTAATAAAAACAATAAGGATACAATATTATTATTATTATTATTATTATTATTATTATTATTATTATTATTATTATTATTGTTATTGTTATTGTTATTGTTATTGTTATTGTTATTGTTATTGTTATTGTTATTGTTGTTATTGTTAGTAGTGGTAGTAGTAGTAGGTGGTAGTAGTGTAGTAGTGGTGGTGGTGGTGGTGGTGGTGGTGGTGGTGGTGGTGGTGGTGGTGGTGGTGGTGGTGGTGGTGGTGGTGGTGGTGGTGGTGGTGGTGGTGGTGGTGGTGGTGGTGGTGGTGGTGGTGGTGGTGGTGGTGGTGGTGGTGGTGGTGGTGGTGGTGGTGGTGGTGGTGGTGGTGGTGGTGGTGGTGGTGGTGGTGGTGGTGGTGGTGGTGGTGGTGGTGGTGGTGGTGGTGGTGGTGGTGGTGGTGGTGGTGGTGGTGGTGGTGGTGGTGGTGGTGGTGGTGGTGGTGGTGGTGGTGGTGGTGGTGGTGGTGGTGGTGGTGGTGGTGGTGGTGGTGGTGGTGGTGGTGGTGGTGGTGGTGGTGGTGGTGGTGGTGGTGGTGGTGGTGGTGGTGGTGGTGGTGGTGGTGGTGGTGGTGGTGGTGGTGGTGGTGGTGGTGGTGGTGGTGGTGGTGGTGGTGGTGGTGGTGGTGGTGGTGGTGGTGGTGGTGGTGGTGGTGGTGGTGGTGGTGGTGGTGGTGGTGGTGGTGGTGGTGGTGGTGGTGGTGGTGGTGGTGGTGGTGGTGGTGGTGGTGGTGGTGGTGGTGGTGGTGGTGGTGGTGGTGGTGGTGGTGGTGGTGGTGGTGGTGGTGGTGGTGGTGGTGGTGGTGGTGGTGGTGGTGGTGGTGGTGGTGGTGGTGGTGGTGGTGGTGGTGGTGGTGGTGGTGGTGGTGGTGGTGGTGGTGGTGGTGGTGGTGGTGGTGGTGGTGGTGGTGGTGGTGGTGGTGGTGGTGGTGGTGGTGGTGGTGGTGGTGGTGGTGGTGGTGGTGGTGGTGGTGGTGGTGGTGGTGGTGGTGGTGGTGGTGGTGGTGGTGGTGGTGGTGGTGGTGGTGGTGGTGGTGGTGGTGGTGGTGGTGGTGGTGGTGGTGGTGGTGGTGGTGGTGGTGGTGGTGGTGGTGGTGGTGGTGGTGGTGGTGGTGGTGGTGGTGGTGGTGGTGGTGGTGGTGGTGGTGGTGGTGGTGGTGGTGGTGGTGGTGGTGGTGGTGGTGGTGGTGGTGGTGGTGGTGGTGGTGGTGGTGGTGGTGGTAGTGGTGGTGGTGGTAGTAGTAGTAGTAGTAGTAGTAGTAGTAGTAGTAGTAGTAGTAGTAGTAGTATCATTGCATGAAAATAAAATGTTTCATCAAAATCAATTTTGAAAAATTCAGTAACCATTTTACAGTATTTTGAATTTTACGACCTTGTAATAAATTGTGCAAATTTTACTTAAATTTTGTGTCAGCCCAATAAAACCTAGGAATTACTTAAATGCAAGCATTTGAATAATAATAATAATAATGGTGGTGGTGGCGGCGGGGTGTCGGCGGTGGTGGTGGTGGCGGCGGTGGTGGTGGTGGCGGCGGAGGTGGTGGTGGCGGTGGTGGCGGCGTCGGCGGTGGTGGTGCTGGACTGCTAGTGCTGCTGGTGGTGGTGGTGCTGCTGCTGAGAATGATGATGATAATAAATAACATTTCTATAGCGCTTTTCTCGAGTTAAGTTGTTCCAAACGTTTTTTTTTTTTTTTAAGTTTTTTTTTTAAAGTATCTGAGTTGTTCAGACTGAATAGAACTTGGAAGTTTATTCCAAAGTGGAGGCCCTGTTACATAAAAAAGCTTTGTCACCATAGCGATTTTTTGTTCTTGGGATGTGGAGTAAAATTTGTGTTGCAGAGCGAAGACACCTATCAGACTCAAGTCACGAAATATCCATTGTTAAATAAGATAGAGCTAGACCATTTTAAAATTTTGAAAATAATACTAGCATTTTAAAATCAATTATTCTTTACTTGAACCCTGTGCAATTCCCTGATATATGGTGATATATGCTCCCGTTTTGGTACACAACTTATAATTCGGGCAGCTCTATTTTGAGGATTTAATATTCCCACTGTTGGTTCCAATGATTGAATTGCAATAGTCCAGTCTAGATATCACAGTGAGATGACAAGTGTTTAAGTTTTGTCAATGTACCTTCTTATTTTATAAATGTTGCGAAGATGAAAATTTGCCCGTCTTATTACATCTGAGATAAGCTGAGAGAAGGCTAACCATGAGTCCATGGTTATGCCAAGCTTTTTAACAGTTGCAGATGGCTTGATTCTAATACCAGCTACATGAATCAAAGGGATGCTTCCTCATTACAGATGGGGCACGTATGATACAAAACTGTCTTATTAATATTCAATTGAAGAAAGTTAAGAGCTCATCCAGCAATTAATTTGCTAAGCACAAGTTGCAGTTTTCCAGGTTGTAATGTGCAGATTTAGAATCATGAAGATTAAATGGAATGTAGAGTTGAACCAGCATATATATGATACCTTATACCAAATCTGATAAAATGGTTTCAAGTGGTGAGATAAAGTGTTAACAACATTGGTCCTAGGATTGGACCTTGAGGTATGTTATATTTGAGACTACATGCTTTGATTAATTATTACACAATATGACAAAGAACTTTTGAATCTCCGTCACACCTCAATCAATATTTAGTAGGCAAAACAGTGATGATTTTCAGTGACTGAAATTTAGGACAAATTTAAAAAAATTACGCTACAATTTTAAGCCGTCCACTTTATGCATTGCAATATTTGCATATGAGATTAATGCAGTACTCAAACATATGAAAGAGTACTTCAAAAGAAACAAATAGTGAAGAAATCATTCGAAAATTGTATTCCTTTAATTATCTAAGTTTAAAGTTTGATATCATTAGTGTAGAAACAACTGAAATCGGACCAGTTGTGATGTCATAGCCTCATATTTCTCATAGTCCTATGTATTCTGTTAAATTTTCCCCCGATTTTGTTGCTTAAAGCCTTGTAATGGGATATGTCAAAAAGTACTACAATTGAATCTAGGAAGGTTTCTTTTTATATACCACTTGAAGAAAGTTTGAGGAAATATAATTTAAATAGTGACAAAAAAAAAAAAAAACTTTCTTTAAAATACATTAACAATTGTTAAGAATGTGAGGATGAAGACACCAACTTTCCATAGTAGACTTTCTTAACCAGTCATTTCTATACTGGTAAGACAAGAGCTTAAACTTAACGGAATAAGATTTTTGAACGCTTCACCATTTTGTTTCTTTTGACGTCCTCTTTCACATGCTTGACCACTGAACTAGTCCTTAAAGTAAGAATGATTACTATGATTAGCTATAACTCGAAATCTACAGATGCATTTGACGTAATTTATTCTGTTCAGTATTTAAATCTCTTTCTGGTGCATATTAATCTCTACCTATCCATATACCTTTAATCATTTCCTAAATGCAATTTTCTGTCCAGAATTCCTGCAGTTCAGACACAAAAAATCATCAGTATTTTGATAAGAAGCTAACATAAGAAAATTCATAGGTTCTCTTGGTGTGACAGTGACAATCATTCTTATAATGAGATTTGCATAATTTAATATTTGAAGTTAAAATTCAAATAGCTGTGAAAAAAGTCCCATTTTCAGCCGATTTTGATGGATTTGGAGTTAATTAGCGAACATACGTGAGAGTAAGTTGATTTGGGAGTGAGTGCAGTTAAGGTCAAGCAGATTGTCTTAGAATTAACGTAAGATTAATTTGGTAGTGAGCGCAGTTAAGGTCAAGCAGATTGGCGTAGAATTCGGCTGTGAAGATAGTAGCAGCAGGGAGGCTAGATAGGTACACGGTTGCCAGTTTGACCGATTACCGGCCAAATATGGCAAATTTTAAGTTGGCTGTTTTGAAACATAATTCGTAGGTAAAATTTTGACGATTTCAGACGTTTTGAATATTTTGCTAAGTTAATTTCATTCTTTCCCTAATTTCACTCATTAGCAATTACTCATACACATTTATTTTTAGCATTTGTGATATCAGAGCATTGAAACTCTTATGATAGTCCTACAATCAAATAATTGATTATATATGTCAAATTTTCCTTTGGACTTTGTGAAAGCTTCTGTGTGAAGGCGGGAAATCAAAAATATCTTGGTATCTTGTATTTTACATTGTTTGGTACTTCCAGTTCATTAGAAACTAATTTTGGGCCCATTTTCAATTAATATTTGGCCCTAAGCTACTGGCAAAGCTGGGCAGGTTGTAATTCTCTTACTAATATGCTACCTCCTCATAAAGACGTTGGCGAAACTTCTGAATTGCTTTCATTGCAAATAGATGACATAGTGGTCTTATGGAAGCTTGTTACGGAATTTGTTTTCGTTTCTTTTCCCAAGAAAGAGTTTGATTTTTTTAGAGTAAAGAAATTGTAGTAAGGAAATAATGACAAGCGCGGTAACTTTTAATCTGTAAGTGTGACGTTAAGTGCTTTGTAACTTACTGGTTCCACTACAAAAATTGTAGTAATTGGCCATTAACGTTAGGCTCCCTATGCAAACGGCACCCACCATTTCCATTCCTACAAAAATGCCCCAGCATAGCCGTTATCAAGACCTAATTTGTCAAGTATTACGCAAATCTGTTGAACGGTCGTTTTTTTATTATTTACTACGAAAACTTTTTAGAAATTACAAATCAATATTAAAAAAAGGGACTCATTTGTTATTTCTAAACCCTTGTCGTCTTTAGACTGGAGCTGATTCGGCGAGTAGCTCATGTGGATCAGTTTAAATTATGTAAACTTTATTTCAACGGGAAGGGGGGTAAAATTATTTTTCTCCGTAGTACCGTCGGACTGATGCCAGCCATGTTAGTATGGCTGCTGTTGGTGATGGCTGGCCATCCGAGAGTAATACAAAATCTTATACCCTCATGTACTGTTTTAAGCAAGGTGTCAAAAGTATAGGAAACTCAGTTTTAAGATCTTTATGAAAACGAAACCTTTTTTTTTTCTTTTCTTTGGACCACAATGATTAGAAGCAATGTTTAAAACCCATCCATGTCTTCAAAAACCATTTTTAAGGTGAATTTAGTTACTTTGAATTATTTTGGACTACTTTTCTTTTGTGAAATTTGTCTGACGTAAGCTCTCCAAAGTACGGTCAAAGTTCAAAACACTTCCATCGGGGCTATAACATCTTAGCAGGGGTAATGTTTTAGATTATTTGAGAAAATAATTAAGATAATTTTTATAGCATACAATTATATAATCTAAACATTTCTTGATGTTTAATTTATTTGTTTTCGCACACAGTTTTTTTTTTTTTTTTTTTTACCAAAATTATTTAATAAAATCATGTAGAAAACAAAAAAATGTAAGCGAAAAATCAACTTGCAGTTTAGTGGAACATTCTAAAACTTAATTGCAGACATTGAATAATTAATCACAAACGTGAGGTGACTAAGAAAGTGGCGACCAAAATATGAATCTCGGAGAACTTTATCCCGTTGTGGTGCTCAATATGTTAATATTTAGGAAAAGTGTATTTTTAGACTAATTGATATAAGAATATCCAAAAAGTAAGTTTTTTTCAATCATCAATTTTTTACAATGTGTGAATTAAAAACCCCCAGCAATTGTACCTAATCTATAACAACCCTCGTATGGCAATCCCAATGCCAACCCGTACTGAGGGATGTATAACTAGGGGAAGATGTAGAGCATGAAATATTTCTACTGAGTTAAGCCTGTATTTCTATTGTGTACCTGATGTGGAGGAATTCCATATGTCAATTCCATATGTTGTATTGTATTGAGCACTGCAGTGTCAGGTTACCGGAGAATAGCATTAATACATGCAGTCAGTTACTAGTCCTTGTCAAGTAAAGTTGTCTTTATTTAGGGTGGATCCCTACAGTAGCACATTGGCACATTTGACTCTGACTGTCGCGGTGCCGTTAAACCTTATCAAACTAAACCAAACGTAGCTGTCAACAATTAAAATGACCATTCAATGGATTTTGCATAACACTCAAATGACACAATTTTTTCAAGCCCACCTCTAGTGACCATTTGCGAAGCAATCACTAATGACAACAGACGTACAAAAGTTGCTCTGAAAAAGCTGGAAAATTCATACAGGAGGTGGGTAGTGATTATTTGTTATCAAAAATTGGGAGTCTTAAGTACTTGTACACCAGGGCATTTTTTTTGGAATGAATTTCCTGTGGAAATGGTGGGTATTGCATTGGAAGCCTAATGTTAATGACCCCTATGGGGAGTGTTAAGTACGGGTACACCAGGGCATTTTTGTTAGAATGAATTTCCTGTGGAAGTGGTGGGTACTGCATAGGAAGCCTAATGTTAATGACCCCTATTGTTGGTGTTTTGAGTGTGGCCTATAGAATGCTAGTGAGCTTACACCTCAATACAATAATGTTGCAATATTATGTTACATGACCAAAACAAGAAACTTTAACTTCCTATGGTTACTAACTTCTCTCTTTACCTTGTAAACATGAAAAACTTAGTGCTCCGTATTAAAAAGACATTTCCGAATCAAATGATGATATTACTGAGTAAAACCTATTGCTATAGAAATGTTTTCAAAAACGTTTATTTTCTGGGAGTTTTGGCTTTGTGGTCTTTACAGTGAAATTCCTGCGAAGAACTGAATTTTCTACACTTAGCATTGTTACACGTACGCGAGTGTACGCAAGTTAGAGAAAGAGCAACACACGCAAGAAAAATTTCACGGGCATAAAAGCGCAGGAATTGGAGTGCACTGTATGAGTGTTGCAATTTCAACGCATATTCCATATATGTATGTACGCGTTAGGAAGGTAAGATATTCAAAATATTGCGAATGCTAATTGCGAGGCATAATACATTTTGTATGTGCACGCATATGCACATGCGCCGGTATAACATGTATTGTTAAAAGCGTTTCTCGATTTTGAAAAAAACTAAGAAAAAAATTGTTGCTTTTTTGTTCTTTCCTTTAATTTTGATGATTTATCGTTGCTGTGACTCTCCGATTTTTACAACTGCAACTGGGAACAAACTGAAGTAAGAGTTTGATTTTTCAGTGAGAAGGGGCTTGCTTTTGATATTGAAAATAAGGGCTCCTAGAAAAATGTGGGGACTTTTTTTAGAGATGGTGTTAAATCCCATTGACTTTTGATTAGTGTGTGGTGCCACTTTTTCAATAGACATGTACACATACGCAAATCAGTGGATTTGGAGATCTGCTCTATTTGGGTATGTGGACGGGTACTAATAGAATACAGGTTTACTTTCTAAAAATGTCCCCTAACTCACGAACTTCCGAGGTGAATGGTGTAATGCACTTGTTAGTTGTATGACTCACCCATACTACCTGGCAATGTCAGTCAAAGGTGAGTCATTGACATTCGAAATAGTGACTCACATGTGCGTCATTGTATCAAAATGTCATTCACCTGGGGTGGGTTAATTTACTTCAGACCCATTGACTGTACAGAGGTGATTGATTTGGGGTATGTCATTTGACAAAAAATGTCCGTCACCTAAGTGACTGAGGGGTGCGTCAATGTTCATGTTTTGTTTACCCACTTTGGTGCAATAACTCACCTTGTCCGGGGTGTATGGGTGAGTCACACAATTGACAAGTGCATTATATCATGGCTCCCAATAAGCCTCCCACGCAGTATGCAGGTATGGAACTTCTAAATAGTTTTAAGTCCAATTCTAAACTATGACATATAGCATAGCATAGCAAGGTTTAACATCCCGATAGCATCCAGTGTTGGACATTATATCAAGACAGCCACTGCCTTTGATAACCAGTTGTGAACTCACTGGTTGCAGACCCATCGGGATATTCCCGGATATATGGGTTATCCCGGCCTGTGTCGCGACTTCAAATGGTCGTGAGGTTTGTTACTACTGTAAGTTTGATTAATTAGAATGATGCATATTCATGTTGGAAGAACTTCTAATATTCCAAACTGTATTAGGCCCTATGGCTTATTGATATCCCTGCTTTGTGTCACCAAGTGGCACAGTCACAAGGATTCTTACTAAGCTTAATTTAAGAACGATGCATATTCATGTGCGATAATAAGGTCAATGGAGTGTGACTTTGCTGCCAGCAGCAAGGTTTATGCTTCAACGTAAACCTGTGTTCTATAGATGTAACCAAAAATTGGTTAGGAACTTGTCATCCATTAAAATGCAGTGGTAAACTTGGTCTCTGGGATAGGATTCTAGACTTTTGGTAAGGGAGAATTTGTTCAATGGATTATCACATTTTCACAATGAATAAATTATTTTCCCCAAGTTGAAGGAAAATAGTACTTTTAATTACCATGCATTTCTTTATCAATGTATCATTTTTCTTAAAATTATCATTTACAACTATTTAAAACAAATTTATAAAGTCATTAAAAATGCTTTAAATTTTCAGTTATTTTCAAAATTTAATAACCAAATAAAGGTTATTTCGCCAATCTGTAGTATGTTAGGATTTTTAGCAAGCTATGTTCAGTTGATATTGGTTATGCTAAGTTATGTTGAGATTTTTACCAAAATTAAGTTGCACAGTAATCTGTAGCCTACTCCATTTTTGAGTATGATTTGATTTCTTTATAACTTTATTATGTTAATAAGATAAGTAAAATTCAAGATTTTGTTTTAAATTTTGTATAAATATTTTGTAATTAAAAATATTTTCCTGAATTTTTTTGTTGAAATTCAAGTCAAAATTTTAGGTTGATTTTTTCTGTTAGTAAAACTTTAGTGTCAGTCGTAATGTTGACATTGATGAGGGAGATCAGAATTCCTCTCTACTCTTCCTTCCTCCTCTTCTATTGTTGTAGTATATATACTTACATAAAATATAAACTTCAGCATTACCGGTATGCTAGTTGGTCAAACTGATAAATCCCTTTAAATTTAAATATTTAGTGTGAACCCTGTTTATTAACATATTCTTCTTCCGATGTTGTTTCAAACATCAATTAGCTGTTGACTCTAGAAACAGTACTTGACTGTTCAAACCAGGACGGAAAGTGAATGAACACTATGTTTGCATACTTCTCTTCTGTTCAGAGAACCAGGCAGGGGGTGACTTTTATTCCTGCCATCGGGACTGTCATTTAACGTCCTCATTTGAGGGATGGTGAGTGCCCTCCAACCATTCTTCACTTCTCTCAAAGGATGAATGAGGAGTAGGAGCTTCCACTTTAATGTTCTGCATAGCTATGGAAAATCGTGTTAGGCTAGTGTAAGCCTTGAACCTGGAACCTCCAGCATCTCAGTCGTGTGCTCTACCAACTGAGCTACCCAACTCCCCTAGCTCTATAAAGTGCATTAGAAGTGTGATTATTCAAAAGAATTGTATATTGGATGAAAATTAATTAAAATAATGTTGTATATAGGATTGTAAAAAATGGAATTCAGATAATGTTATATATTGGATACAAAATATAAACTGAGATAATGTTGTATTGGATAAAAAATGCAATTCAGATAATGTTGTATATTGGATAAAAAATGCAATTCAGATATAGTTGTATATTGGATAAAAAATGCATTTCAGATAATGTGGTATATTGGATAAAAAATGCAATTCAGATAATCTGTATATTGGATAAAAAATGCAATTCAGATATAGTTGTATTTTGGATAAAAAATGCAATTCATATAATGTTGTAAATTGGATAAAAAATGCAATTCAGATATAGTATACATGCAGCAGGACTGAATATTTCTGATTAAGATTTTCTTTTAATATAGATGTAACCAATGGTGAGCATACAAGTTTAAATCTGAAGCATCAACACATACTGATTCATTAAAAGATGGAAGAAAAAGTGTTCTAACTTTGGAAGGAGAATCCTTGAGCACTCTCAACTCGTCTACTGTCTTTTTTGTAATAAAATTCTCTAGAAGTACTTGTTTTAAAATTGCAACTCTTGCTCAAAATTCACAGGATATGTGTCAAACTATTCATCAAAACCAAGTTAATCAGATCAGCCAAATTCAAAGTAATGGAAAAACTGTTTCCTCAGAAGAGGGAAACAGTCATCTGACATGTTTTGATTTGGATCTATCTTCGTTACAACTTCAGTTGATGCCTGCAGAAGAGATTCCAAAAGGGATTCAAAAATGCAATTTGCCATCAATTTTGGATAGCAGCAGACAAATTTGCTACTCTGGGTTATGCACAGTGCTTAGAAGGATTTTTCTCAAAACCAAAACAAATTTGGACATACTGGTAAGAATTTTCTTTTTACTTTATCATATTTATTAATAATGTTTGGAATAACACCAGACTTGTATGCTACTCCAGGTTGTGGACAGTGCTTAGAGAATTATTTTTACAGTAATTGATGACACCTACCTAAAGTTGAAATTAGGTATGAAACTTACTTCTTCAAGAAAATATCAAATTTAAATTGTCACTGATATGATAAGTGTTTAGGATATTTCTGTGCTTGTATCATTTTTTGTCCTCAAAACAAAACAACCGTCAAGACCATTTTTGTTGTAAAACGGTCCATAATTAGGGCTATATTATTATTATTAATGTTGTTGTTGTTATTCCAGTACAAATTTAAGACATTTGTGAAAAAGAAATAGTACATGCATATGCATGCGTATGCATAATAAAACACATAGCAGAAATTTAAAAAAAATAAAAATAAAATAAAAAATGAATAGATAGATAAAATAACTAACTAACTAATAGATAGATTGATGAAATAGATAGATTGATTGATTGAATAACTTACTAACTAACTAAATAAATAAATAAGTAAATAAATAAATAAGGAAAAATGAAAAATAAAAGGTTTAAAACAGTAAATCTAACTCTCCTGTCTGTAAGTAAATTTCTGCACTGTAAATGAATGATTTTTTGTAGACGTGTATTTTATATTTTGTCACTGACTATGTCTCTAAGTACAACAAATATTGTACTATTGTACTGAACCATTGAAGCAGAGAATTAAAATAAAGTAAATTTACCAAAGCAAATGGGCAGTTGATCAACTGATGACATAATATATTTGCATATTTTCTTGACTAGGTCTAAATTATTAAACAGCTATTACTTTTACATGATTTTCATTAACCATTTAGGCACCTAGCTAGTACTGCCTTTAATCTAGTTCTGCATTTAATAAAATCACTCTCAAGAAGTGGGGTTACCTGGACAGTGAAGATGTGACCTGTGAGTGTGGTACTGAACCACAGACCATGGACCACTACTAATATGTGCCCTGCTGGAGCAGGAATGTGAAGCTGAAGATCCAGCAGATTTATTGATAGTGCCAAGGATTTTGCTCAGCTTTGGCTGAAGCACAACATCTAGTATGTGTCTGGGCACGATAAATAAAAAAAAGAAGATCTAGTTCTAAAAAATGTTACATATAGGCCTATGGTATGAATTTTCTTTTTCTTTTTTTGCTCAGGGTTTTCGACAGACAAACCTGAAATACTGTGCTGCAGTCAGCTTTTGGACAAAACTCTGCGAAACTTCCTTGCCGCATAATATATCCTCTTTGATTTCAAACAATCCAGACCATAAATCAGCAGAGATTCCTGAATCTATTCAAGTATTAGAATCATCTTTATCTTCTCCAGTGTCAGCTTTTAACATTGATCGCCAAAATGTTCTTGATAGACAGTCTCTTGAACGGTCTGAAGATGGTAGCTGCTCCAAGCAGTCTGTAGGAAACTACAAAACAAATATGGTGGTTGTTAACAAGAAGGAGTATCGTCAAGCTATAAGGGATTACAAAGCTGCCATGAGGGTAGGTTCAATCGGCAAAGACGTATCTTTTAAGAAAGTCACAGTTTTACCTTCCTCTGGAGAGTTGGCAAACGAATGTTGTAATTACTAATCCAAGTGATGACCTCAATGTCAAAGGTCAGGGACAGGATGAAAGTAAAGCTGCCACAAATGATCATAATGAAACTTCAGAAGTTGCAAAAACGTTGCAGAATTTGAACATAGCATCAGATCCAGTTGATGGGAATTTGGGGCAGGATGTTAAACTAAATCATGATTTAGAGCACACAGATAATGAGAACATTCCTGTTCATGATTCTATTATCTCAAGTGTTAATAAAAGGTTTGCCGTTGGATTTAATATGACCTTAACTGATTTGGCTTTGTTTGTGCCAGTGCATGTGTATCTGAGATATGTGTCTTCAATGTCAAAAGAGGATCCAGATAAGTTTATAACAGAAACTATACCTCATGTTGCCACTTGGTATAATAACATGTGGGATGATGAAATAGCCAGAACTGCAGCACTAGAAATTGGATTCAGTAGAGTGCATATCTCACTACCAAAAGAGAAATGTGTGATGGGAGCTGTTGAGAGGCTCAAGTCCATAGAAGGTGAATTTGGGAAAGGAAAGACAAGGTAAGTGGCTTCTATTAGAATTGATCTGGCCATATACTGTAGAAGAGTGGGATTATGTTATTACCTGTTGAATGTCTCTCTCAAGGTTGAAAATCTTTTAATCAACCAAACATGTTTCGGAGGAAATTAACAATCTCAGAGGGAAATGTGACATCACGAATCGAGTGGTATTTGAAAAAAGGTATAAGTTCTACCTTCAATTAAACCACAAATTTTCAGGGCTCCTTGAGTCCTTACTGCTTGGTTGTCCTGTTCTTAAAAAGGCAAAAACTATGTTGGTCCACAAACACCAAAGGGAAAAAATTATACAGTACCCAATATATCATGTTTGTGGAAAGGACTGGAAGAATTTTTAACCCTAGTCTCTCCTTTAAAAGTAGCACTAGACTAATATATAGGTGGTGTCAGTGTGTCAACAAAGCGATGTGCCAGAATTTTTGGTTTGGGGAAAAACAGTTATGAAAAATAAGCTGGGATGGGGGAACTCATCAAGTATTCTAAGACTCATATATATTTAACAATATTTGCAATTCTGTATCAGCACCCACCTAAACTTTTTTCGCACCTCTTTTTGGAGTAGGATTTACCAAGAGGATGCATTTGGTCTCTGGCAGATAGCTGGAGAGGAAGCAGTGATAACAAAATACACACCAAATTTTGGAATGCCTGGGACCTTATATGTATTTGCACATGGGGCCCATAAATACTGTGTAAAAAGGCTGTACCGATCAACCTTTCTTACTTTGGGTAGATGAGGTGCATATTTGTAATTATCCCCACGCTGACAAAGTTGGTGATGAGGGGATATAGCATTTTTACCGTTCGTCCTTCCGTCCACATCTATTGTCCGTCCGGCTTCATGCATTGTTCACCTACTATGGAACAAAAGATTGCTGCCTTAGGAAAGGAATTTCAACTATTCTATGAAAATAAATTTATATAAAGGAGAACAAATGCATTCCATACTTCAATAGCAGGATTTAAAGGATTTGTTCTGGGATGAAAAAAAGTTGAATAATAGATGTGACGACTGAATGGAATTTGTAATGAAGTGTCTTGCGAATGATTAACAAAAAACAAAAGTTCTTTGCTTGAATAGCAAAGAACGCATAAAAGACTTAATCTGCAAATAAATCTGTACTGAATTTTCATTCTTAATTGGTAGATACATCAGGGACGCTATAGTGTATGGGGGATGGTAGGTGAATGGTGTATGTTGGGGTATGGGGGATGGTAGGTGAATGGTGCATGTTCGGGAATGGGGGATGGTAGGTGAATGGAGGATGGTAGATGAACAGAGGATTGCAGGTGAATGAGGCATGTCGAGTTGATAGAAGTGAGGGGATGGGAGTTAAAGGAAAGAATGTTGATTGGAAGATGGTAGAATGATAGGCACAGTAGATGTGGGAATTGTGTTGAAGGTGGAATGGCATTGGGGGCAGGATGGGATGAAGTATGGGACATGGTGAGATGGCATGTGGGACAGGGTGGCATGTGGAATAGGTTGGCATGTGGAACAGGGTGCCAAGGAATGTGGGACAGGATGTCATGACACGGGGACAGGGTGGGATGACATGTGGGACAGTGGCATGGCTTGTGGGAAAGGATGGTATGTAATGGAAGTCATCTGGTTTTCAGGTGGGATGGCATGTGGAACATGGTGGGATGGCATGGAATGACCTGTGGGACAGGGTGGGATGGCACTTGGTACAAAGAGAGATAACCTGTAGGACATGGTGGGATGGCACGTTGTACGGCACGTGGTACACAGTGGCATGGTGCATGGGACAGGGTGGCAGTGATATGGTAGGATGTCATCTTGATTGCAGGTGTGATGACATGGGTCATGTGGTGGAATGGCATCTCAATTTTCATGTATGATTTCCTTTAGGGAGGGAAGTAGTATGGTATGGCATGTGGAACACGAGAGTGGGATGACAGGTGTAACAGAGGCTAAAAAACATGTTATTAGCGGCGAGAGGATTTGTATCATTTGCAATGTCTGGTTAATAACTTTTGTATACTTTCTGGTTTAGAACGTACAAATTGTAAAGAAACTTACTCTAGATCATCTAGCCATTTTGGTTATTCTGAAGTCTTAAGAGAACTATAAAAAGGCTTTGCATGCTAACACTTCAGCTTCAGCTGAAGAAGGCGGATCATCCTTCCTCATGTTTTCCTCAAAAATGGTTTTAATCTTAAAGTCTACAGTATCAAACTTTGAACAAAATGTATATAATTTCTGAAACAGATGCTGGGCAGATGACGACCCTGCATATTGATATTTTCTTCCAGTTGGGTAGGTACAGGTGTATACACATGTAGGATAGTAAAGACATGTAAATACCATGAACCTTAAATTAAACAATTTTATATTTATAGGAAGGCAAAGCATCATGCTATCAGGCGAAAACTTCCAGGTGTACTTGAGAAGCTTGAAAGAACCAGGATGGACCTTGGGTGTAAGGAGCACCCAGCAATTGAGATGGTGCTGGACTGGGACCATTTACCAAAAGCCTTGAGTCCTCAACATGGTATGTATAAACATGCAGTGTCTGTTCTTGAATAAGTATCTAATTTTAGATACTGCTATATGACAATAAATAAATGGAGATTGAACAGTACAGTAGATAGACAGCTGCAAAAATTTATTTACAAAAATTTCTTATTAAATGAGGTTATTTTTCTGATTATGTTTAAATTGAATACCGTATTCGATGTAATAAGCACACAGGGCGTTTACGAAAATAAAATTCTACCACTTTTCACACCCAAAGTTTCTTCCTAATAATTGCATATGTACAGGGCCGTGCATAGGGTGCTATTTGAACTGCCCTGTACATTTATGTAAACTGGTTATATATGAGCCCCACAATAACCAACACAAAAACATTGTGGGCGTCACATGCAAAATTAGCAAAGAATGTAACAAAACTTGAGTATTTGAAGTCTTCAAATAAATCAAATGAATTATGTTTTTAGTACAAAAATGTTTGGTAGGAGCTCATTAGAGCAGGCACTTAATATGTCAAATACGGTATATATAGTTTCTGAATTTTGGCTAACAAACTTGAATGATTTCTAGACATTGGCAAAATTGGTGAATTGTGAACAGGCAGATAGCTCACCAATTTTTTAGAATTCTTTATATTTCTTTTCTTAATTAAAGTTCACTTGTTGCAGGAACTTATTGCTTGTACATTATAGCTGTCTTACTTAATTATTAATTTTTCTTTCATAATTTTGTTCAAATTTGATCTAGTTTTGTGTTATTTTAGTAAATCTTGCCACATTGTTTCTGAGTTATAGTGGTGTACATGTACTCAAAACTTGTTTTTATTTCTTGCTTGCCATCTGATGTTGTTATCTTTGATTGTTTTGGCAGGTGAAGTTCCATCAGATCGACTCCTTAAAAAACATCAACAAATAGAAAGCCTTGTATCTGCAGTGAAGATGATGGCTAAGGATGGTGATTGTATCGTAGACTTCTGTAGTGGTGGGGTAAGCTTTAACCAAACATGTTATTTTTTGCTGAATAAAGTGTGGAAAGTTGCAGGTCAGATAAGACTCTTCTTATAACTTTGAGAGAAACGTAATTAGTCTGGCTCTTGTGGCTCCAAAAGGGAACAAAATCCACATCAGCGCTACAATTGGAATGGTAAAACTCTTGTGTTTAAAGATAAATGGACGAGTACAGATAACATTAACTAAAGCTACTGCATGGTCAATAAATATCCCAGTAACAGAATATTTTACAAAAGCTCACCCACACCACATCGGAGAGAAATAAAATAAATACATTCATACTGTATATGTTTTTAAAATTAAAATAAATGTATAAACAAATTGTGTGCAGCCAGAGTGGATGATGGGGACGGGGAGGGGAGGGATTGGTGGGTGGGGGTCAAATGGTAATGTAGGTCCCTGTTAAGTTGTTGGGTTTTACAAAGTACACTTACAGCATCATCTCAGTATGTTTTCTTTATATTTGCTCCTTTTTGTTCTTGAGTATAAATCACAGATCACTCATTACGTTAATATTTCCTTTCTGTTCTGAATACAATACAGATCACCCACTTTGTGATATATAACAATTTCTCCTTTCTGTTCTGAATACAATCACATTGTCATCTATCCAACAGCTCTGGTGTTTCGGGTGTTCTTCTAGTTATCGCATCAACCTCATATCATGCTCTCTTTCTCTCTCTCTCTTTCTGCCCCTGTCAACCTGTACCTATCAAACCCACTACCACAATTAATACACAATTACAATGATGGGGTTGTCGCCTGCGTAATCGGTTATGGTAGTAACAATGCTATCACGAAACACTTAATACGACCCAGACGAGAACACATTCAGGCCTACAGCTTAGTACAGACACACATAACATCGACAACCACTGCCTTTATAAGCAGTTGTGGTGCACTGGTTGCATGGAGACCCACTGGGAATCGAACCCGGGATGCTAGCTTGCCAAACCAAAGGATGCTAGAATGCCAATCTCTTTTTATTGTTCTCCTTTTATACTGCAGTGGCCTTTTCTTTACTTTTTTTAGTAAACCCTACAGAAACCTATAATCACCATTGTTATACTTGAGTTACAGCCTTTTGTACCCTTTCTACTTTATCTGTTTTATTTCACAAATGTAGCCTACACATTGCAGCTTTTTTTTCTTAGTGTAAAAATCGGCACGTTTGGCTGACTGTTGCGGTGCCGTTAAATCTCATCAAATCAAACTTGTAAAAGAGAGCCATTATATTTCCTGTAGTTATGCTTTAAATCCTTCTACTTAATCTTGCTTAATTTCACAAAACATACCTCATTGCAGCTTTTCAACTACACAACAGTCCCCCATGAAAAATTCTTGATCCTGTGTAGCAGATGAATTGTTTGTGAATCACTGGATACAGTGCCGTCGGAAGCGGGAGGGCTTCAGCCCCCCCAATAATTTGCAGACCTGTAATAAAAATTGATGCCATATTTTCGCTTTTCATCATTGCAAATAAGGAAATAATAAAACTGTTCCCGGCCTGGTGACCCATTATACATCTGCACACATACAATACTAAGGACTCCAGACCTGACCGGGAGTTCACTGAGCCCAATGCTTTTATTGCTACAGTACATGTGTACCGTGATCGACCATATTGTCCAGTTAAATTGTGAAATTTTATGCAAAACATATGCAGAAACGTTTTGCACATTGCGCTATTCATGGGTTGCATCGCTGTTCAAAACGAATTGAATTACTTGCATTGATAGGCTAAGTGGGATATTATGTGTATCAAATAATGAAAATCTATGTAAAAAGTAGAAAGTAACAGTACCGGTTTTGATTAGGGGACAAGGATCTGGAACGATAACCAACATAATGATTTACTAGAAACAAAGTAGCCCTAGCATCCAAAGGTGGTGGAACTCGGGGTTTTCCCCCACCACCCCTATTTTTTTTTTTTTTTGCAAAGTTCAAAAAGTGCAATTTCAAATATAGACTGCCTCTAGCCTAGTAGAGCTGCCTCAGTATCCGACATTCTCTTTGTTGAAGGAACTTTAAAAGTAATAAAAGCATTTCAATCTAGTATAAGAGAAACAAATCGTGAATATATTTTTGTATCTGGGAAATTTATTTTCTTTTCATGGGTGGGGAAAGGTGAAGGGGGTGGGGAAAGGTGAAGGGGGTGGGGAAGGGTAGGGGGTGGGGGGGAGGATGTGGGGTGAACATGATGAATAACACTGGCTATAAATTTTCAGTCCAATGCATCCAAACTCACCAGAGTGTTTATAACATACTGATGAAAACATTCTTTTAAAAGTCAAAATGAATCCTTAGCTCCACATTACAGGCATAACTTGGCCCTGCAGTAACCAAATCCACAATACCTGGCTATTCACAATCAGTTCCATTGTGTGCATATAGATAATCAGGAGTGTAAATAACTGATGTGTAAAATCACTGACTATTTGTGGTGGGTTTTTTAATTGCTTCTAGCAGAGTCTAAAAGTTATACCTGCCATAATGGAGGTTCTTGTGGGTGAAAAGAATAATAATATGTAGCAAGGATTGGGTGTAATGGAAGGGGGCGAAGTCCCAAAAAATTCCCAGTTACAAGCGAAAATGAAGTTGCACTGCTAAATTCAGTTTTTATCAACCTTTAAGATGTTCCTAATCGGAAAATCTCCAATTTTTAGAAAATAGGTCTACCCAATTTTTGGGATATTTCCTTCACTTTGCAGAAGATCATTTTCTTTGATTTTTGGAACAATTTCTTCCATTTTCGGGAAATTTCCTTCATTTTTAGGCAGTTTTTAATTCTATTTTTGGGAAATTTCCTCTAATTATTAGAAAATGTTTGGTCATTTTCAGGAATGTTTTGGTCAATTTTCAGGAACTTTTCTTTATTTGCGGACAATTTTCTTTGATATTCGGAACTTTTTCTTCAAAAGTTTCTCAAAATATTCCTAAATTTTTGTGAAATTTTCTTTACTTTTCATGAAATTTTTTTCATTTTAGGGCAATTTTCTTTGATTTTCTTCCATTGTTGGGAAATTTCCTTCATTTTCAGGCAGTTTTTTCGATTTTCAGGAAATTTACTCTACTTGTCGGAAAAAGTTCGCAAATTTCAGAATGTTTTCTTCAATTTGGGGAAAATTTTCTTCACGTTTGGAAAATGTTGCCAAATTTGACCAAAAACTCCAATTTTACCTCCCAACCAAACAGGAAGTATGCAGCCAGGAAGATGAAATCTCTCAAGAAGGAAGAGAAGGGGAAGAAACTGCCTCAGCCATCCTGCTTTCTACTCCTAGGTCCATCCTCTCAACCAACCCATCAATTGGCCCACCAATGAAAATTCCTTTAAAAAAGGCCCTGTATGTCTGTCTCACAATACCTCTCCAAATGAGATTATTTTAGACCCATTGGCACAAAAGGATAAAAATGCACCAACCTCTGGGGGCTTTGCCCCCTGAGATCCTTACCGGGGCTTCTGGGGCCTTTAAGCAGGCCCCTGGACCTCACGCTAGAAATCTTGTGCTTTGTGCTCGGATAGCGCTAACACGCTATAAACTTTTAGAAAATGCTGGCTCAGCCCATTCCCCCATATCAAATACCTTCTGACAGCACTGGAATATACACAAGCCATGAATGCAATTGACAAGTCATAATTTCTCTTTAACAGGGCCATGTAGGCATCATCCTAGCTTATCTATTTCCGAGGTGCCACATCGTCATGATAGAGAACAACGAAGAGTCTCTTCGACGAGCATGGGAGAGGGTCAACATCCTCCATCTCAAAAATGTCACATTGTATCAGTGTAATATTGATTACTTCACTGGAAACTTTGATATTGGGGTAAGAACTTCCATATGCTATATCACTGTAATTTATCATTCATTTTAAATTTACTTTTAAATAAAAGGTTGTGGGAGGGCCTGTTAAAAGATTAATTCAGTGGTCAAGCATGTCCATCTTATATAAAAGATGACTTCAAAAGAAGCAAAATGGTGAAGAAAGTGTTCAAAAAAATTATTCCATTAAGGAGATATTCAGGTTTAAAGCTCTTGATTTATCTGTGTAGAAATGACTGGTGTAGTGAGTCTACTATGGGAAGTTGGCATCTTCATCTTCTCATTCTTAACAATTAATGTATTTTAAATGAAAGTTTATTTCCTTTTTTCACTATTTAAATTATTTTTTCTCGAACAGTCTTACTACTTTTTGACATATCTCATGGTTTTCTGGTTCCAATGCGATAGCATCAGGAACCTATGCGGTCATGATGGCATATGTGGGTCTGTGTATGTGTGCGCAGTGTGTTTGTGATGCCCATCTCCTAAACACAAAATCTCAAGAACAATACACTGGATTCATGTCATATGGCAACACAGCCCATGATCCGTAGATGTGCCCTATTATTTTTGGGCGATGTCATGCATATTAATGATTAGGCAGGGCAATGATTAAATCTTTCAAAATGCTCATATTTTAAAAACCGCGTGTTAGTTTTTGTTTCATATTTGGTGCAATTATGATGTTAGCTAGTGTGTACCAAAATGTTGACTTTCATTAGTATGCATAGTGGGCGGGGCTTAGCATGATTTTGTTGAAAAGAGCTTGTAAACACAGTATATGAAGAATGTTACATGGGATTTAAGTTGAGAGAATTTGAGAGGGTTTAATGTAAAAAATTTGAAATGCCTCATATTTTAACAATTGCATTGTTTGTTTTATGTCATATTTGGTATAATTATGTTGTTACAATAGCTAGTGTGTTGATATGCAATGACATGACAGGTTATACAAAACTTGCAATACAATCAGCATATGATGAAAAAAGCATCAGAACCACAAAACCTTTTGGTTCTGCTTAAGTCTCAAAATTGACATCACAACTAGTCTAATTTCAGTTGTTTCTACACAAATTATACCAAACTTTAACTTAGATACATGTATCTCCTTAATAGAAAGAGATTTTTAATGTTTTCTTCACTATTTTGTTTCCTTTGAAGTCTTCTTTCATATAAGATAAACTTGCTTGACCCCTGAACTAATCCTGTAAAGACACTTAATTTCATTTTAGAATGTGTCAATGACTAAATTGGTGATCAATATGATTAAGAAAAAGGGAGTGAAATATTAAAAAGAATCAACGGAATTAAAACGTAGATAAATTTTTTCTGTTCTGAACTTCAGCTATCAAAACAGTCTTTTTTCTGTGATCTAATAATAGTTCAATAAAATTCTCTCAAAACTATAAATATTAATCTTTTAATGAAAATTTCTCAACTTGAATCTAATAAAATTAATCTTCCTAATAAAATTCTTTCAACTTGAATAAAATTCATTTTCTAATAAAATTCTTTGAATCTAGTAATATTAATCTTACTAATAAAATTCTCTCAATTTGAATTTAGTAATATCAATCTTTCTAATGAAATTCTCTCAACTTAAATCTAGTAATATTAATCTTCCTAATAAAATTCTCTCAACTTGATCTAGTAATATTAATCTTCCTAATAAAATTCTCTCAACTTGAATCTAGTAATATTATCTTCCTAATGAAATTCTCTCAACTTGAATCTAGTAATATTAATCTTCCTAATGAAATTCTCCTAACTTGAATCTAGTAATATTAATCTTTCTAATGAAATTCTCCCAACTTGAATCTAGTAATATTAATCTTCCTAATAAAATTCTCTCAACTTGAATCTAGTAATATTAATCTTCCCAATGAAATTCTCTCAACTTGAATCTAGTAATTACCAACAAACCCTGAAATACTTCAGAATGTTTGGCCAGAGGATTTGGCTAGTGTGTGATGTTGATTTGTGTTACTGTACACTAGATATACCCTTGTGCCTAATGTTGTTCTGGAGAGCAGGATTTCTCCAACTTGACTTTTGTTTTGAGACCTTTCAAATAATAGAAGGGTACTACCTCAACAATCACACTTACAATTGAGGATTATGATGCTGCTTGCATGTTATACAAGCCTCCTCTCCAGTAGGTGTACAGTAAATAACCCTAAGTGCAAAACTCTAAGGGCCTTCCAAATACTTATATTGTACTTTACAGGGGCCCCCAATCTGAAAAATCACTAATGGCTGATTGCCTCTAGCTGTCACTGCAACCACCTAACAATCATTTCTAAAGATTTCTGTTACATATTAGTTAAATCTATCATAGCCATTAGGCTAATAGGGCCGTGCTTATCCCCGACTTCCATGGCGCAGGCAGATCAGAGCATATGACTCCAGTTTATCACATGTTAACTTCCCAGCAATGCTGTATTAATTTTCACAGCCTTAGCTGAGTGGAGCTAAAGCAAGCAGGATTAAGTGCCTTGCTCAAGGACACAACATACCTGCTTGCCCGTGAATCAAACTCGGTACTTCTTATTCCGAACACAGACTCCCAACCACTGAGTGACTGCATTTCCTGCCACATTTTAAAAGTCATAAATAGAGCTATAGAGAGGGTTAAGGTCAAGAAACTAAATACTTGAACACTTCTCAATTTCTGCAGGTATCTTTACATGCTTGTGGTTCAGCGACTGATATTGTGATTGACAAATGCCTTCAGCAGGGTGCATCGTTTGTAAGCAGCCCATGTTGCTATGGATCCATTCAACAAAATGAGGTCATCCATTACCCAAGGAGCAAACTGTATTCCACTATTCCTGTTTCTCTTGAGGTAAGATATAGCGTCGGTCTCGTACTCAAAAGGTACTGGGATAGAATCTAGTGCTGTGCTGTGTCCTCGAGCAAGACAATTTAATAGATGATTTTTTCAAAATGCTTTGTTATGTAAAAGAATATGGCAGAGCTGAATATAGTGTTGCAGTAGGTAGACCAGCTGAAGTCTAGCAAATCCATGTATGTGGGCTTAGGCGATATTGATCATGATGCAATAACGATTTATCGCCTGCAAAATATCAATATTCTAAAAATATCGTTGTGCAGATCATATGATTTCATTTGTAAGTTACAGTTACTTTTCTGTGCAAGGTAATCTCATTATCAGCACAAAAAGTCAAGTAAAATTTGTTGTACAAATTAACAGAAATCATTGCAAAATATATACATGAATCTTCAAACAAATGGCCATTATGCTTAAAAAAGTTCTTTACATGGTTTCATTCTCAAAGATTAAACACAGAAACATTTAGGCCTCTGCATAAGACTTAATAAAAAAAAATTGTTTGTATTCATGCCTGTTTATCTACCTGTAAGTCACTGTATCACCTTTTTAGTAGTCCATTTATTCTGTATTAACATTTAAAAACATAATATCAATATGGCTCCTGAACTCAATATCAGCCATATTGATATGGGTCAATATCAAAATATTGATATATTGCCCAAGCATACATGTATGCCTACAGATAAATGGCAACAAAAAAATGGCATTTTATTGTGACTAGAACAGTGTATGCATTTCGAGTTAAAGTTGTTCAACGTTTTACAATTTTTTCTTATATATATATATATATATACATACAAAGTTTGTGATGTTTGAAACAGTTCAAAATCTTAATGTGATAATTTAAATTTGGCACTGGCACATATGACTTTAACTGTTAAAGTGCTGTTAAATCCCCCCCCCCCCTCCTCCCCCTGCAAACAAAAATGCCCAAAATACCACTCACTTGCAGCCAAAGGCTCTGTTGGTCTCCTACAGTTATGTCACTTAATATCAAACCACTTTTGTAAGGAGAGCTTACCGATCTGCTTACAGTACAGGCTGGGTTGGCCATGTCATGATTTAAGCTTACAGTACAGGCTGGGTTGGCCATGTCATGATTTAAGCTTACATTACAGGCTGGGTTGGCCATGTCATGATTTAAAGTGACAGTACATGTAAGAAATTGCAGAAAGAACCATTTGCCTATAGACCTTTTTATATCGGAATTGGTAATTTCCGGAAATCTAATTTAAATAATGTCACATGGCCGAAATTCATGTGTCCATAACGGACCAATGGTATGCTGTAGAAATCCTAATCGTCTGCATAATTTAATAGCATATTGGGTGAAGCCCATTAAAAATATGATTTCACACACTAATCAACAGTATGTGCATACAGAAATAGGCACTTCACTGAACTATTCAGAGACTTGAATTGCAGCTTAATTTGATTAGAAAATTCCATACCAAACAGAAAACTTGTTATAACTGTATCCTCTACATTCACACAAGTTTTCCGAAATACAAAATTAGTCGTCTCATTCACAGATAACAAGGGATTTGCTGAAGAAAGTACTTTATACTGTTTTTATATTTTGTGCTGAGAGGTCAACGGCACAATTTTATACCAATTGCACTAAACACCAACATTTTAAATTTAGAACAATTTTTGCAAGTTTATGTTCTATTTTGTGTTTAAATTGTGTACAAATGCTTTTTAATGTTTTGTGAATGCCGAGGGAATGTGAACCCCAACGAACGTTACGTTCCCTTCACAAATTCATCATTTTTCAACGTGCATACTAATGTTCAGGCCTACAACTCCATGCATTGAACTTACTGTGTCATAAACATATGTGAAGCCAAATTTTGAACTTCAAATCTTACATGCTTATTGTATAATCCTTCATTTTGACAGCCTAAAGGGAAGACTCTTCAGATCCTCTTGGAATATTGTTCAGATCCTCTTAGAATATACAAAACATTTCCATCACAAAAAATTATCCAGGCAGAGCAGTTTGAAGTTTGACATACTTTTTGATACTTGTGCATATCCAACACATAGCTTATACATTTTACATAACGTTTATGTACATGTAATGCACTACTAGTATGTACATGCTCACCAACTTATGAAGGTTATACATGCGCGTATTGTTGTTTACAAATTTCCCTGCAGCTGATTGGTTGGTTAGTAAAGGAAAATTCCTTCAACATTTGATTGGTTAAAGTACCCTAATGTTTCACGTTCAGCTAAACTCGGTTTAAAAAGGTCTATTATTTAACCTGTAAACCACTGGTTTTACCAAGATATTATATATGTACCCGTTTAAAAAGCACATATTTTCCTTTTGGCATTTATGATTTTTTTAAACAATTTAACAGAAGTTCAGCAATATGGAAGCTCTGAGAATGTTGCTCTCTCTGAGTCTCTAGCATAGGTGGTAATCTGGGGATTGACATGTCCATCCCCATAATTTTGTTGGGGGACGAACATGCTTATGCCCCCTCCCCCCCCCAAAAAAAAAAAAAAAAAAAATGAAGCCTCATATAAAGCCTGTATGGCCCATTTGATTTTAGAACCCCTCAATTTGTAATGCTGGTTACACACACCACTGTCTGGGTTTGTTTCCTCCTAATGTAGAAAAGAAACTGCTGCCACTGGTATCTTAGTGTATACCCTTTTAGAAGCAGGTAAAAAGAACTAGTGATGTGGATGTATTTGCACTTATCCCCTGTTATAAAGAACTGAATGAAAGTGTAAGTTTTAGTTGAATTAAATTTAATTAACCTCAAGATTTAAAATGAAAAACAAATGGTATATTTACTACGTTAAATTGTTACTTAACATAACTTTCTTAATCCTGTTTTTATTTCAGGAGTACCTTACTGTCGGACATGCATCAGAGCAAACAAGTTGGGATTTTGAAAGGCATCATTCAAGCAAGGTAATAGTTCCAAAAATTATAGTTTTGATTGAAGTTTCTCTGTATATTTTTATGGTTTTTGGTAATTTCTTAATTCAAGATAGTTGCTACTTGTTATTTATGTAGTAGTATATGTGGCCATGGATTAATATTGATAATGTCCTTATTTATTTCTTTTCCATTTGATTGCAGGCAAGCATTGCATGACTATAGTTGATACTGACAGGTTATCATACGTCCAGGAACACGGATACAATACACTGCTTTGCTCTCTGAGACCACATACGTGTTCACCTAAGAATAATCTTCTTATTGCCGTTTCAAATGCAAGAAAGGACACTGTAAAATTTTCCAAATGATAATTCTTGTTTTCAACTTCAAGCTGAGGAGATACAAGGCAAATTGTCAAGGTCAACTTTGATCTTCCAGCCGTTGAGTGGATGTTAATGAATGCATAAGAGTCTTATTAACTTTCTTGATGAAATTAGAAGACAATAATAGTTAGATCGGGGAAATTACCCCTCAGAAATTTTAAAATGATTTTTATTTCACTACAACACTATCTATAAAAATATAGTACTTGTGTCAAAACATTATTTAAGTGCACATTTCATCCCTAGGGAAGCAAATGTCTTATTGGACCCTTCACAAGTTTGAGCTATTTACAGTTCTAAAGAGAATCACTATTAATTTGATGTTAATGAATGAAAGAGTCTTATCAATTTTCTTGATGAAGTTAGAAGACAATCATAGTTAGTTCGGGGAAATTAGCCCTCAGAAACTTTAAAATGATTTTTGATTTACTACAACTTCATCCATAAAAATATAGTACTTGTGCCAAAACATTATATAAGTGCACTTTTCATCCTTAGGGAAGCAAATGCCCTATTGGACCCTTCACAAGTTTGAGCTATCTACAGCTCTAAAGAGAATCACTATTATTTTGCCCAAATCTTAAAAATCAAATTTGGACAAATAGGGTGTCTCAGAGTAACTATCATTACACTCTTCAGTGCAATTTGTATGATCCACTGAGCTTGGACCCTTATTAGCAGAATATCAATCTACATGCAAAAAGACTGAAATCTTCAAGTAAAAAGTCCTTAATAATTTGAAATACCTATTACTGAAATGTTATGATATTTCTTGTACAAAATTTTATGTACCATATATTTTATTTTAATGCATTGTAACTCTAGTCAGATTATGCCCTGAAAGGGGACCTGCCCCTCACTCAGTGTCAGTCTGACAAGAGTTAACAGAAAGGGGACCTGCGCTTCACTGAATTTTAGCCTGAAAAAGGTTATGTATGTGATAATATTTTTTTAAACGTATTTAATTTAGCCAATGGCGTACATGTTGTAACATTCATATATCATAGAAATGCTTTTTAAGCAGATATATTACAATAAAACTTTGGAAAACAGAAATAAGTTGTCTCCGTAATATGGCTTTAGAATCCAAAAAAGTGCTAAGTTGGAAAAGTGTTTTGTCTTTTTAGTAAAAATGTGCATTTCAACATGATTACTCATAGTAAATAAAGAGCTACTGCCACTTCCATTATGAGACTATTAAGGCACAGGGAGGAAGTACAATACTTTTGAAAGTAAGTAGTGAAATGTGCCCTCTAGCTTTGTATATTCCACATCTGTCCTATGATTGGCTGTTTGGTGCCTGAAGCATGTGGATTTTTAACTTTTTGTCATGCTTGCCTATTATGACCAATAGTCAAGATTGATCCACATTTTATTACCTAGAGTCCATGTAAGCAGAACAGGAAGAAAATAAATCAGATCTCTTTCCATACCAATGGCATTGCCATAGGGTGTGGGATGGTCTAACCCTTTTGCATTGCCATAGGGAAAGGAAGTGTTTAACCACTGTTTTCCTTATGATGATCGAATGTTTACACCCGTGCTCCCTCTCCTTGTATAGTCATGGGGAGTGGCTAGCCCTTAGGCATGGGGAGGGGAGGGTGTAATCCCTTGTATTGTCATGGGGAGATGCTAGCCCTTTGGCATTGCCATAGGGAGGGGAGGGTCTATCCTTTTGGCATTGCCTTAGGGAAAGGGAGTGTCTCACCCTTGTATTGTCATGGGGAGTGGCAAGCCCTTAGGCATTGCCATGGGGAGGGGAGGGTCTAGGCATTTAGCATTGCCATGGGGAGGGGAGGGTCTAGCCATTTAGCATTGCCATGGTGAGGGGAGGGTCTAGCCATTTAGCATTGTCATGGGGAGGGGAGGGTCTAGCCATTTAGCATTGCCATGGGGAGGGGGAGGTTCTAACCTCCCAAAATAATTTTGTAAGAAACCTTGAACCCCCAATTTTCAAATGTTTACAGCAAAAGGGTTGTATCCCATGTGCAGGGACACTGGCTACACCACTGAATGGTACCAGTTAATCCCTACATGCATGCTAGAGGATATATCTTCTGTAATTAACCTTGACAATGTCAAAAACTTGTGTTTAAGATTCATGGACAGGTAGCAACAACTAATTGGAAGAAAATATGATATAAACCATGGTAGCAGCAAAGCATTTCATTAAAACTGTTCAAAATAACCCATTTTACAGAATTGTAAAGTTCTATGCAAAAGTTGTGTTGTAAGTATGGAAGAGAAGACAGCTCAAAATAATTACTGAAATTCTTTAAATTTCTATCCTAATTTCTAGTCAAAGAAAAGATGATTTTCTTCTGTTAAATTTTGATTGAGGATCTGTTGGAGATTCAAAACCCTCTTGGTCCTGCTCCCATTCAAATAGTGGTGGTGAAGGATTGAAAATAATTAGCTTAACAGAAGCAAATTCACAGATTTTCTCTTTGCCTTGTCACAAAATAAAATTTGCATAATTTGTTGTCTTAAAATTCAAAATGCTGTAGAAAGGTCAATTTGAAACAAATCTTGATTAAATTTTGTTGCTATTCTTCAATTTTGTAGCCTAATTTCTTCCAATGTAGCTCATGTTGTTGCCGTTAATCTTGAACATGATAGATTTTGTAATAATACTATCTTCACCATTTTGTTTCTGTAATACTCTTTCATATACGAAAAGCATACATGACTATATGTTAATCCTGTTAAAATGATTTTGAATATTATTTTGTAAAATATGCACATTAAACAATGTTTAAAATAAAATAACTAGATTGTGCCATTAATTGTTCTTCACCACCAAGATACAAGCCAGAAAAACTTTCTTGCCATCATCATCAGAGTTGGAACTAAGTATAAACTTTCCCACACTTCTAATTAAAGGTGTCAAGAATCTTCCCATGAAAAATTATGGCAGAAATAATGCTAATGTAGTAAATATGTCTTTATATGCTCACACTTTACCACACCATTACGCCCAATCCTCGCTACAAAATTTCAGTCTTTTTACCCGCAAGAACCCCAATTTCGGCGAGTATGACTTTTAGATTCTGCTAGAAGCAATTAAAAAAACCATCACTGATTCAGTGATTTTACGCATTAGTAATTACACTCCCAATCATCTATATGCACACAATGGAACTTTCTGTGAAGGGCCAGGTATTGTGGATTTGGTTACTGCAGGGCCAAGTCATGTGTGTAATGTGGGGCTGAGTATTCATTTGGACTTTTAAAAGGATGTTTTCATCATTGAGTTATTATAAACACTAGTGAGTTTGGATGCATTGAACTGAAAATTTATAGCCAGAGTTAATCATCATTACTATTTATCGCACAATTATGTTGGGGGACGTTCTAAGAGCAATGAACCCAAAACAGTGGTCGAAACCTTAACTTGTTACCATATATTGTTGCTTACTTAAGAAATAAAAAACATTCTTCCTGCGAATTCCTGTTTTTCAGTGGTTATCACTATTAAAATAAACAACTGAACCTGATTCAACGCAGGGTTAGTAGAGTCAAAATCATGAGACTGCAACTATTTTTCAATGTATTTACAAATAAATAAATATTAGCTTAGCGCCTCATGCACACACCAAAAGTTGTCTTAAAGAGAAATATTGAACACATGTAAAAAATAATTATAAGCTACAACTTGCTTATGATTTTCACAGGAATCTAAAGGTATTGCTATGAATTTTCACTTTCATGTATATACGAGATCTTCTTCCATTTTCAAGTTATTCAAATTCTAAAGATTTACCCAGCGTATTGAAAAGTTGCCAGTGCAGTGTACAGCAGGGTTGGGATCAATTACCTTAATACAATTACAATTATTTTCTCCAAAAAAATTTCAATTACAGCTTCCGGGAAATTTTCAATTACAATTATTATATTTAATTACAATTACTGGCTTAAATTTGTTAATTGATGGGCAGTTTAAGATTGATCATTTCCAATGCATGGAGTATATCTCATGATCATGCATGCATAATCCTGCAATCAATCAATCTGATGATATAGAAGTGTAAACATATACATGTATGTTGTCATGCATGCAGATGCAAGGCTCCTATGTTCTCTTCCTTTTTGAAGAAGAAAAAAAAAACCCAACGTGAGTATCTAAAGAAAGAAAGTTTCATGAGAGAAATTTGAGAATGACATTCTATTTTGTTCTTTTATTACAATATGGGAAACAAGTTCATATACATTAAATGAATAGACACAAGAAAAAAACAAAAACAAAATATGTGTACATTTTATTAAAACTTTATTCAAATGGTGTTAACTGTAAAAACCCATCAAACTTACTTTTGGGACTTTTATGACTTCCATGTAGTATCTAAGACATGTAATCTCCATTGCTTTTAGTAGGAAAGTCCTTTGATGTGAAGATTTCAAGTGACATTTGACATTTTCAGGAAGATAAATTCTCCTATACTTGTAACTTTGTTGAGAGTATTGTCATTATCTCCAATTTGTGTCTAAAACATTAATTTTTTCGGTTCAGCAACTTTACAAGCAAACTTCAAGCATCAGTTATTAATTTTCTAGTGTTGCATGTATGCATTAAATAAACTGAAATGAACTTTTCCAGTTATATTAATTTAATCTGCATCTTAAATCCTTTTTTAAGTTCTACTCATTAGACCAATAGGCTACCACAGTTGGTAACGAGGGGCAAAAGTAACCTTGCATTTTTATTTGAATTTTCCAGCTGTACTGGTAGTAGGTGGCTGAAAATGGCTGAAAATGGCAGGCATTATTTCTGATGCATGTGTCTCAAGTCCAAAGTCAAAAAGAGAAGGTTCCTTTCAGTGCAGCTCATTAACCACAAGCCACAGAACCAAGGAGTTAAAGACATTTGCAACATACTCCTGAATGTAACTCCTCGACGACGAGTGAACACACAATTACGGGATCGTCGCTGCCTATTCGATTATGATGGTAACAATGCTATCACGAAACGCTTAATACGACCCAGACGAGAACACAGGTACGACGTACGGACAGACAAAACATCGGCAACCAAGTCAATGTCCACGGCCTTTGATAACCAGTTGTGGTGCACTGGCGTGTCTACCTAACCCAGGCTTGAACCCAGGGCCTTGTGGTCTGTAAACATGTATGATAACCGCTACACCACAGTAGGTAGACAATGTTACTCCTAATTTGTATACTTACTTTTATTTTAAAAGCTCTCTGTACAATTACAAGCTCTCTGTACAATTACAAGCTCTCTGTACAATTACAAGCTCTCTGTACAATTAAAAGCTCTCTGTACAATTAAAAGCTCTCTGTACAATTAAAAGCTCTCTGTACAATTAAAAGCTCTCTGTACAATTAAAAGCTCTCTGTACAATCAAAAGCTCTCTGTACAATTAAAAGCTCTCTGTACAATCAAAAGCTCTCTGTACAATTAAAAGCTAGCTCCTGTCTGTCAGAATTGATGCAATAATAAAAAACAAAGGCACTTTTTTTTCCACAGGAAGTTGAACAATACCCACTGTATTTAAGGGAATGTTCATTAACAGGAAACCGTATTTAATGACTGATTTCAAAAAGTCTTATGACCATAGATAAAGTTAAAAAAAATTAAGAAGAAGAATTGTATTGATTACTTGTAGTTGCCTGCAAATATTATATTACATCAATTTTTTAGTTCAATTAAAATTACAGCTGTCAGAAATTGTCAATTACAATTACAGCTGCCCAGAAATTGTCAATTACAATTACAGCTGCCCAGAAATTGTCAATTACAATTACGGCATTCCAGAAATTGTCAATTACAATTACGGCTGCCCAGAAATTGTCAATTACAACTACAGCTGCCCAGAAATTGTCATTTACAAATACAGCTGCCCAAAAATTGTCAATTACAATTACAACTACCAGAAATTGTTAATTACAATTACAGCATAATTGTAATTAATTACACAATTACAATTGACCCCAACACTGGTGTACAGTGTGGTGTCATACTTAAGAGATCAATTTAGATGCAAGCAGATGTGCTTGTAAAATGCATCTTATACACCATCTCAATAATACAATTTTAATTGCAATATTTAAGAAAGAGGCAATTAATTTTGGATCTGCAATTATGACAAACTGTACACCACTGCACCAGCCACTTTTCAACACACTGGTGAAAACTTTGAATAATGTAAAACTCGAAAATGGAATCAGATATCAACATGGTTTTTTCACCAAATTGTTCTGTAATATTCCTTTAAGGGGGAATGGGCTGGCAAAACAAGTTTGTCCAAGATTGCAAGCAACTACAGAAGTATAGAAGAAAACATATTTTTTGTAGAACTATTTTTGTAGGAAATACTTGTAATTATCCTCAGAAAGTGAAACCATGCAAAGACCCTTGTCACCCTTCCCCATACAGACTTGGCTATTCTTAACTTCAAAAAAAAAAAGTAAATGATCTATAAACTCTTAGGACCTTTCAAATTGCAAAGAGTGAATCACAATTTACCATGGAAGACTTCATTCACCATTTCTTATCACTTACACAAGAAAATTTCTACTGAAAAGTACACAACGTACTGCAGAGCTGTAGGAAGTGGGATTTTCTCTTCCTGGTTGCATGCTTTCTTCCTGGGTGGGAGGTGAAATTATGAATTATTAACATAAAATTGAAATATTTAATAAAATTGCAGGATATTTTTGTTTAATTTCCTGAAAATTGTCCAAATTTTTCAGATTAGCAGCAAAGTTTGATGGAAACTTAATTTACCAATGCAATTTTTCCACTTGACAACAGGACTTTTTTGGGGGGTTTTCCTGTGAGGTGACCCTTCCTACGCCTCTGCAAAACTGAAAAACATACACAAATTTCAATCACTTTTTTAAGATAAAGATCATATTTCAGAAGATCACTATGAATAACATATTGGTTTTGAAGCAAAATATCTTACAAAAAGTTATTGTAAAATTGGTCCATTTAAAATGTATACATATCCTAATTAGGCATAAAGCAAGCTTAAAATTGACAAGAAACCTAGTTTTAGGCTAGTCATTTACCACAATAAAATTGAACATTTTCAAAACAACTAATATACTTTTTGAATATAATTTTACTGCTTTCAAATGAAAGCAAATATTGTATAAATTTCATTTTTAATGGCATAACATTTTTTCTTTGACATTCTTCCAATTAAATTGGAATTCAAAATACTATACAGATTTTGAAGCACCAATATCAATATGAAGTCTGGATACATTTACAAGAATTGAATATGTTTATGTTTTAAAGCAATTAGGTTTCAATGAAATTCACATCAGATTAACACACAGTAAAAATGAGAAGAAATATTTAGTATCTTATGTACATTACAATAAGATTTATAAATTCATGACAAGCAGATAAATTATCAAGAAAACAAAATACAGAAACAGAAAGAAAAAAATAAACAATAATAAGGTCTCGAAGAAGAAGAGGATAAGTTTTATGAGGTACTGTAGAGTGGAAACAATTAGGTGCAGATAATCAAGGTACATGTAACTGTGGTGTAACCGACTGATTAGCTCAAATGATAGAGCACCTGCTTCTCGGCCAGGTCATACCACAGAAATTTTAAAATGGGACCTGCTGCCCTCTTGGTTGATGCTCAGCATAAGAGAATTGAAGCAAGTACAGGCTTGTGCACCATATCTTGGCTGCAGCTATGAGCCTTGAATGTTTCCATTGCAAAGCATTTTGAGTACGCATTGCACATAGGAAAGTGCTTCACAAGAACTATGTACTACTTTTAGTGCAATGGCACATATTAATATCCATTATTTATTGTACTGTATAACAAGATTTAGAGTATGTTTATAGACAGGTCATCAACTAACCTTTAAAGAAAATAAAGTCGTTGCTCCTATTTCTCTGTGCAATGCAGGGCACTTTTTATCAAGCTACCCCTTACAGTGTAGGGCAAACACTCCACTTCCTCATAGACATGCATCCGTGTCCACTTATACAAGAGAAATCAGCTTAATATAATTCATTTTCATGTTACAGTATTTCCAGTTAAAAATAGATTATTCTATAGACAATAGACATATTATAATATAATAGGAATTAGTTCAGTGGTGGTCAAGCAAGTTTATATTATATGAAAGAGGATTTTAACAGAAACAAAATGATGAAGAAAGTATTATAATATTTTATTCCATTAGGGAGATATTTAAGTTTAATTCTCTATATCATTTTTGTAGAAATGACCGATGCATAAAGTCCACTGTAGAAAGTTGTTGCCCTAATCCTCACTTCTTTAATAATTGTCAATGTATTTTAAAGAATTTTAGTCGAATTTTTGTACCATTTTTTTTTTTTCTTTCAAAATTTCTTCAGTTGGTAAGTTATAATTACCTTTCCAGATTCTGTTTTACTACTATCAAGACATATCCAATGGTTTTTATGCCACAAAATTTAGGGGAAATATAATCTATGACTAGATAGTCTTCTAGGAATGTGATGTCACAGCTAGTCTGATTTCAGTTGTTTCTACACGTATAAGGACTTTACTAACTTGAATATCTCCTAAACAGAATCAGATTTTTGAGTGTCTTCTTTACCAGTTCGTTTAATTCCAAGTCCTCTTTCATATGAGAGGGATTTCATTGACCAAGGGATTGCAGTAGCCATGTGGTAAGAGCTTGGTCTCATACTCAAAGGACACTTTATCCCATTTGCTCCAGTTCGCTGAGCCGTGAAAGGAGTATCGGTTTCTGCAGGGACTAAACCTGCGATGGACTGGTGTCCCATCCAGGGGGAGTCCAAGTACTCTCATCCGCTTAGCATCATGGAAACCAGTATAAGCACTGGTTCAATAAGCCCTTAATGCTTGATGAAATTTAACTTGAACTTCTTGACCACTTATTTTAATCCTTGAAAGGAATATTACCATGAATTTTCATTTTCAAATATGTCATTACAAACTTATCATGCTATTGCTTTTACCCCAGAAGTCCCGACTGTTTGCTACATTCTGATCGGGAGATTATATTTCCAACCCCGATATACGATATCCTTTTCTTAAATCGGTAACACAAAACCACAACTGCTACAGTGACAGGTCATACACAAAGCCACAGTGTTATGTGAATTGACCACTTATCAACTTATCCTACGTACATGGAGCTTTTGTGTAAAAAGTGCACTCAAGCAAAGTGAGGGTGAGATTGTGCTGAATGAGGCCTATTCATGCAGAGGATTTGCAACTAAAACTTAAGTGGATTTCAGGGGTGTTCATCTTTAATTGTGGTTTCAAGAGAAGGGGTGAAAGACCAGTTTTTAATAGCTTTGAAAGTTCATCATGTGATAGGAGGGAGGCCTATTAAAGAAACAAATTGGTGTAAAAATCATGTTGATATCTTATTCCGTTTAGGAGTTATTGCATTTCAAAGATTGTGCGAGTGTGTTGAAAAGTGACCTCGCAGTGTATTATGTGATATCATCAAGGCAGATCTAAGACAATTCTTATGTATTTCTATAAAACAAAACAAAAATGTTTTTCTTTTACTTTAAGAGTGTAAGGTTTATGGGCAGATGGGCAAAGCATTATAACCCCCATATCAATAAATAAACAAAATGCTTCCACTAATTTAGGAAGAGGCAATTAATTTTCAAAAAAATACAACAAAAGTGTTTTGAACTTGCCTTTATGACATCTGTACACTGTGAGGTCACTTTTCAAATTACTTGCTCAATCTTTGAAATGCAATAATTCCTAAACGTAATAAGATATCAACATAATTTTTATACCAAATTGTTTCTTTCATAATCGTCTATCGTATATTTGAAAATTACCTAAATTTTGTTTTAAAAATCAATTTTCACAACTTTCCTTTTGTTTTCTACCACTACAAGTTATATGAATGTTAAAGACAATAACTTTTTAATAAAAAAGTCAAAATAAAACAATTATCGAATTTTCTTTGCAAATTTGCACATTTTAGGCCAATTTTTTTCAGCTTGTATTTTTTCTTGTAAATATTAAAGAATGAGGATTTTTTTTAACATATTTAAGATTGTTTGTGAGATTTCCTTTCCATTGATACCAGTCTAATTTTTTTTTCTCAAAGCAAAACATGCAAAAACATTGAAAATAAACAAACAAAATCACCGCTGTAATTATTAGCGAAAAAACTAAAGCCGGGTATATGGTGTGGGGATCGAATGTGGGTCATCCGTGTGCTGTGCACAGAGACTTGCCACAAGACCTAAGTGACTAACTGTGAAAGGGGAAGCTTTATTATTACTTAAATCTAGATGTGAATAGAGAGGGGGTACTTGCTCTTTTTGATATCAATCGAAAGTACATGGCTTGGCCTTTCTTACGATACATTTCGCATACAGTAGGTGTATTGCGATCATAACTTTTTTCACAATTATGGTCTCAAAAGGGCTGAAAATCATCAAATTTGGCACAAATTTTTCCAAGGGCAGTCAAAATTTAACCGGAATTGGATACTTTGACATCTTTCACAGTTGTTCATGACTTTTCAAGCAAAAGCTAAGTCTGGAAGTATGGCAAGAAAGTTTTTGAAGAAAAAAAAACGTTTTTTGTTAAATTTTGTGCATTTTTTGCATTATCTCTTTTTCAGTCCATTTTTCCTCAAAATTCTTCAACATAACCCCCATCAAAAAATTATATTTACAGCAAGAACTATTCAAGCTCTTTAAAATGATACCAAGATCACTGCTGTGGGCCTATTAGACAAAGAAAAATATTTTTTGGAAAAGTATGTCCCCAATTGAGCATGACACGCTTGGTCTGGGCATTTAAGGGTTAAGGGATCCCAATCGAGCATGCCACGCTTGGTCTGGGTATTTAAGGGCTAAGGGACCTATAATTTACAGCTTTCATCTGCTTGATCAATCACAAGACCCAAAAGTCTGTACCACATAATCAACTTTATATTCTCCACCCCAATCAAAACCTCTTCTTTCAGACAATTGTGATAACGAGACTGCAATCCTTCCATTATTGCTTGCTTCTTGTTCTCCCTTACGCATATCACAAACGGAAAACCAAATTTATTGGAATAATTGCTGTTTAGTCTGGTAAGAAGTTCTAATTCTTCTAAAGTTAATGAAAGTAAGCCAGCACCTTGTTGTTCTGTAGTAGAATCTTTTGATAGTTGGTTGGATAGAGCTAGTTTCCCAGCTAGGTTTGGATGACAACGTAAGATACCTTCTTTTCCTGAAAAGAAAGGAAGGAACATTTTGATACATAATTGCTACCTACAAATTAAAGGAGACATAAAATCAGACACAATTCTTATTTCATATGATAGACCTAACTAGAACGGTAAATACAGTCATGGTTTGCATGCCCATGCAAATTGACACCCATATCATATGACCCGGCGCAATATAAAAATGGCATCTCACACTTAAGTCCCACATGGCATCCCATGTCCCACATGGCATCCCATGTCCCACATGGCATCCCATGTCCCACATGGCATCCCATGTCCCACATGGCATCCCATGTCCCACATGGCATCCCATGTCCCACATGGCATCCCATGTCCCACATGGCATCCCATGTCCCACATGGCATCCATGTCCCACATGGCATCCCATGTCCCACATGGCATCCCATGTCCCACATGGCATCCCATGTCCCACATGGCATCCCATGTCCACATGGCATCCCATGTCCCACATGGCATCCATGTCCCACATGGCATCCATGTCCCACATGGCATCCATGTCCCACATGGCATCCCATGTCCCACATGGCATCCCATGTCCCACATGGCATCCCATGTCCCACATGGCATCCCATGTCCCACATGGCATCCCATGTCCCACATGGCATCCATGTCCCACATGGCATCCATGTCCCACATGGCATCCCATGTCCCACATGGCATCCCATGTCCCACATGGCATCCATGTCCCACATGGCATCCCATGTCCCACATGGCATCCATGTCCCACATGGCATCCCATGTCCCACATGGCATCCCATGTCCCACATGGCATCCATGTCCCACATGGCATCCATGTCCCACATGGCATCCCATGGCATCCATGTCCCACATGGCATCCCATGTCCCACATGGCATCCCATGTCCCACATGGCATCCCATGTCCCACATGGCATCCCATGTCCCACATGGCATCCCATGTCCCACATGGCATCCCATGTCCCACATGGCATCCCATGTCCCACATGGCATCCCATGTCCCACATGGCATCCCATGTCCCACATGGCATCCATGTCCCACATGGCATCCCATGTCCCACATGGCATCCATCCATGTCCCACATGGCATCCATGTCCCACATGGCATCCCATGTCCCACATGGCATCCCATGTCCCACATGGCATCCATGTCCCACATGGCATCCCATGTCCCACATGGCATCCCATGTCCCACATGGCATCCCATGTCCCACATGGCATCCCATGTCCCACATGGCATCCCATGTCCCACATGGCATCCCATGTCCCACATGGCATCCATGTCCCACATGGCATCCCATGTCCCACATGGCATCCCCATGGTCCCACATGGCATCCCATGTCCCACATGGCATCCATGTCCCACATGGCATCCCATGTCCCACATGGCATCCCATGTCCCACATGGCATCCCATGTCCACATGGCATCCATGTCCCACATGACATCCATGTCCCACATGACATCCCATCCCATGTTCCATGTAGCATTTCACCATGTCCGCATGGTCACATCCCACCCCATGTCCCACATGGCATCCCATCCCATCCCACATGGCATCCATGTTCCACATCCTATGTCCCATGGCATCCCATGTCCTAAATGGCAACATCCCATGGCCTCATGTCCCACATGGACATCCCATGTCTTGTCCCACATGGCATCCCACCATATCCATGTCCCACATGGCATCCCATGTCCCACATGGCATCCATGTCCCACATGGCATCCCATGTCCCATGGCATGGCATGTCCCCATGTCCCACATGGCATCCCATGTCCCACATGGCATCCCATGTCCCACATGGCATCCCATGTCCCACATGGCATCCCATGTCCCACATGGCATCCCATGTCCCACATGGCATCCCATGTCCCACATGGCATCCCTCCCTGTGTCCCACATCAGTGGCTTCCCACCTAATGTCCCACATGGTATCCCTCCCAATGTCCCAATGACATCCTACTTTATGTCACACATGGCATCACATTCCATGTCCCCATGGCCTTCTACCCTATGTCACACATGGCATCCTACCTTATGTCACACATGGCATCCCAACCTATGTCACACTCTGTGTTACTCGTGGCATCCCACCATGTCCCACATGGCATTCTACCCTGTTCCACATGGCATCCCACCCCATGTCCCACATGGCATCCCACCCCATGGTCCCACATGACATCCCATAGGCTCCATAAGAAGTCTCATCCTAGCTATCACAGTCACTGATTGAGCATACTATGTATGAAAGTGTCAGTTCATATAATAACTTATATGCAAATGACAAATTGAAATGGGGTGGCACGCCATGTCCCACATGACATCACATATCATCCCATGTCCTACATGACATTCCATCCCATGGCAATCCATCCTATGTCCTGCATGGCATTCCACTACATATCCTATGTGGCATTCCACCCTGTTCCACATGGCATCCCACCCCATGTCCCACATGGCATCCCACCCCATGTCCCACATGGCATCCCACCCCATGTCCCACATGGCATCCCACCCCATGTCCCACATGGCATCCCACCCCATGTCCCACATGGCATCCCACCCCATGTCCCACATGGCATCCCACCCCATGTCCCACATGGCATCCCACCCCATGTCCACATGGCATCCCATGTCCCACATGGCATCCCATGTCCCACATGGCATCCCATGTCCCACATGGCATCCCATGTCCCACATGGCATCCTATGTCCCACATGGCATCCCATGTCCCACATGGCATCCCATGTCCCACATGGCATCCCATGTCCCACATGGCATCCCATGTCCCACATGGCATCCCATGTCCCACATGGCATCCCATGTCCCACATGGCATCCCATGTCCCACATGGCATCCCATGTCCCACATGGCATCCCATGTCCCACATGGCATCCCATGGCATCCCATGTCCCACATGGCATCCCATGTCCCACATGGCATCCCATGTCCCACATGGCATCCCATGTCCCACATGGCATCCCATGACCCACATGGCATCCCACCCCATGTCCCACATGACATCCCATCCCATGTTCCACATAGCATTTCACCATATCTCGCACATCACATCCCACCCCATGTCCCACATGACATCCCATCCCATCCCACATGGCATTCCACCCTATGTCCCACATCCCATGTCCTAAATAACATCCCACCTCATGTCCCACATGACATCCCATGTCTTGTCCCACATGGCATTCCACCATATCTCCCACATTGCATTCCACCATACAGTGTCTCACATTGCATTCCACCATATGTCCCACATGGTATTCCACCATATGTCCCACATGGCATTCCATGCTATGACCCACATGGATCCCATCCTACATGTATGTCCTACATTAATCCAACCATATGTACCATATGACATCCCTCCCTATGTCCCACATGGCATCCCTCCCTGTGTCCCACATCAGTGGCTTCCCACCTAATGTCCCACATGGTATCCCTCCCAATGTCCCAATGACATCCTACTTTATGTCACACATGGCATCACATTCCATGTCCCCATGGCCTTCTACCCTATGTCACACATGGCATCCTACCTTATGTCACACATGGCATCCCAACCTATGTCACACTCTGTGTTACTCGTGGCATCCCACCATGTCCCACATGGCATTCTACCCTGTTCCACATGGCATCCCACCCCATGTCCCACATGGCATCCCACCCCATGTCCCACATGACATCCCATAGGCTCCATAAGAAGTCTCATCCTAGCTATCACAGTCACTGATTGAGCATACTATGTATGAAAGTGTCAGTTCATATAATAACTTATATGCAAATGACAAATTGAAATGGGGTGGCACGCCATGTCCCACATGACATCACATATCATCCCATGTCCTACATGACATTCCATCCCATGGCAATCCATCCTATGTCCTGCATGGCATTCCACTACATATCCTATGTGGCATTCCACCCTGTTCCACATGGCATCCCACCCCATGTCCCACATGGCATCCCACCCCATGTCCCACATGGCATCCCACGTGGCATCGCACCCTATGTTTCACATGACATCCCATAAGCTCCATAAGAAGTCTCATCCTAGCTATCACAGTCCCTGATTGAGCATACTATGTATTAAAGTGTCAGTTCATATAATAACTTATTTGCAAATGAGTTGTTAAATAAGAAAAAAAAGGGGAGTCAAATAATCATGCCTGATATAGCCCTTAGTGTATACAACATAGTAAATATTCAATCATGTCCTTCATGGCCCCCATCCATGTCCCACATGGCATCCCTTCCTATGTTTATATGCAATCACATTCTGTCACACTCCTTGACTAAGCAGATTAAATAAAAAAGTTTGGTCAGGTCATAATACTGTAACAACTTTATGCAAATGAGCACAACAATAAAGGTAGAGTTTTTTGGTGCCCAAATATTTTGAAGGATTTTAAATCTCAAGTACTACAAGAGAGACTTAAAGATCTCTGAAGATTATTGGAAATTTATATCATTTTACAGTTATCTTCTAAGAAAATATCAAATGTATTGTAGACTTTTTAAGGAAAGTAGTCCTCAATCCTATCTTAAGAATCTCTGAAAAACTTTTACATTTTATAAGGAAATTTAAACCTTCCATAAGGATATCTGAAGAAACTTTAACTTTTTATGAGACACTCTGAAGAAACTTTAACATTTTCTGAGAAATTCTTAAAAAACTTTAATATTTCTGAGGAAATCTCAGGACAAATCTGTGGACGGCCGGACGTAATCGCCATTACTTAGGTTCGCTCAATGCTACGCATGCAAACCAAAAATGTGGAGTCAAATAATTATGCCTGATATAGCCCTTGGTGTATACCATATAATAAATATTATATCATATGTCCCTCATGGCCCCTATCTATGTCCCACATGGCATTCCTCCCTATGTCCATATGTAATCACATCCTGTCACACTCCCTGACTAAGCATACTAAATAAAATAAAAAGTCTGGTCAGTTTATATACTGTAACAACTTTATGCAAATGAACACAATAATAAAAGTGAAGTTTAATAATCATGCCTGATACAACTAATGGTGCCCAAATATTTTGAAGAATTTTAAGGATTTTAAATCTCAAGTGCTACAACTAACAAGAGAGACTTGAGGATCTCTGAAGAATATTGGAAAATTATATCATTTTACACTTATCTTCTAAGAAAATATCAAATGTTTTGTAGACTTTTTAAGGAAACTAGTCTTTAATCCTGTCTTAGGTGTCACAGAAAAACTTTAACATTTTGTAAGGAAATTCTAACCTTCCATAAGAATATCTGAAGAAACTATAACTTTTTCTGAGTAACTGAAGAAACTTTAACATTTCTGAGGAAATCTCAGGAAAAATCTGAGGACTGCCGGACAGCCGGCCGGACGTAATCGCCATTACATAGGTTCGCATTATGCTTCGCATGCGAACCAAAAATAACATTTTCTGACCAAGTTTCAAACCCCAGAAGCAATTTAACACACTTTGTATAATCATTAAAAACTGTAATGCTACAACTAAATAGTACCATGGGAGCTGCCATTTTGATTTCAAAACATGCAGATTATGATGTCATCAGCCCAACAAGATGTTAGACTGCTTTGTATTTTGTTTTTTATTTTTAAACTACCTCAAGTTTTTTAGCTGATAAGAATTGTTTTTATTTTGTAAGGGTCACAAGAAATTATGAAAATATCATGTTCAAATTTTGTGTCACATCATTTTAGAATAAAAACTTTAATCACATTTATAATGAAATACATTAAATTCCTTACCTCAAAATTACTGTACAGTATGTCATCATGCACAATATTTCAATACAGAATTGAACAAAATAGCAGCCACCATGTGTCAACTTCAAACATAAATAACTTGAGATAGGAATAAGATTTTGACTTGCTGTTTTGATAGTTGGTTAATATTTGTATCCTTTATCATCTGAAATAATGATTGTTTTAGACTTTGTCTCCTTTGAATACATCATTGTTTGACTAAAAATGACATTGAAATTGAAATAAAGATATACTGTCATGTAAGCTTCATCAGATAATTGGTGCCAAATGAGAAACAACTGTTTTACATACCTGTAAATTTACTTTCTTAGGTTTTGAAGATCAGTGTGATTGATTATGCTTTTAAAACTATCTAATTCAATTACAATACATCATACATTGTGTCACACATTACCTTTAAATGGCAGTTCATCAATAAATTTGGTAAATTCAGCGTAGATATGATTCAGATTAGTGAACGGTTTGGATGACCATACCGAGAAGGCAACCAATGGTGTCCTTTCTACGATTCCACTAAAATATTCACCAAACTCTTCAAAACTCATTGAATTGACTTCTATTATTGTCTTTGGACGAGACATGTTTCTGTAAAATTAGAGATAAAAAAAACAAGTCTTTATCAGTGCTGGCATAAAATAATTTCAAAGTAAAATAAAAGTAAACCGTATTAGTAAATACAGTAGAGAACAACTAACTGCAATCACAATAACAACCATGTAGTGAAATGTTGCTTAGGAATAAACCTTCACACTTAGCAAATTTGTGGCATATAAACCCCTAGTCAGATAACAAATGACTGTGTACTGTAGCCATATGCATCGGCTGTACAGTCAGAGGTCGTTGTGCAAATTACAACGTGGAAAACTTTTACAATGTTCAACATATTAATAGCGTAACCGAAAATTGACGACGCACGGCTTAACTTAATATAAGCCTTTTCGCGACGAATTAGTGGCTGTTGCCTTTTGTAATTATAAGTTAAAAAATTCGTCCTACTATGTAAAAATAGCATGAACATACTAAAAAAACTTAATCTTAATGGGCACCTACGTTTTAAACCTCAATGGCTTTTGTAAATTGGTTAAAGTAGGAAATTATTTCACTGCTCCTCCGCGATTGTTCACTGTACAAAGCGTTGAAGCTTAAGTGTCTATAGCCAGTAGGTATATGCCTAGGCCCTAGGGCCTAACCTAATTAATTGCAAACACTGCGATCACGTCCAAGCGTAAAAAGAATCCGCGGGCGTACACCACTAAATCGAAGAACTAGCGTGCGTACCAATGATAACAAAGCTTGGATGTTGAAAGTATGAGCGACATCTGACAATAATACGTAACAGATACCACATGGTGAATGTAAACGAGAATATTAACCATATCGGTCACCGTTGTCCATGTACACAGGCGGGATTTAAGAGGGAAATTCAGAGAAGGGCCAGCCCTTCCCCAAACTGTTCTCGAATGTGTACCTTTTGTAAGATTATCTGCATTTTAGCGTGATTTTTCCCGAAAAAACTTTTGACTTTTATTGTCTTAAGTTTTTATTTTATCTATTAAATGAAAACCCCCTTCCCCCAGTAGAAAGAATCATCAAGCCCAAGCAGTATTCATTTTGAAAAGGAACTTTGTAATATTTGTTTAAAAGTGTCCGCAAATTCCGCCTCAAATTCTCGCACCTTTGACTGTAATTGAAGTAAACTTTTCATTTTCAAAAGGGCACTTTGTTCATTTTTGTGCACGGGCATGTTCCCCCTGCCCTCCCCGTTTCTACACTTATGTATTGAGCATCACGACATGGACATGCAATTAATTAAAACAAATACGCAATAACTGCCTGAAGAACAATTTATTGACTAAGCTAGACTTTCTTTTAGCTGTATAGGCCTAAATTCTTTTACCAAATATTTTTTGATCGTTTTACCACATATATTTTATTTCGCTCAAATAATATTTTATAGCATATCAAACATGGTCCTCCATTGTAATGTGTGATGTAAACTATTTCTCGCGCTGGTGACTTCTTGTCTCTCGAGGAAGATCGTAAGTGCGAATATCTGATAACTAACACTCGCCAGCGTAATCTGGCCTGAGCTGTGCGTTACTTGTGTACGCCTGTAAATACCAACACTTTGCCAATATTAGCTTGATGTAACTGTGCTACCGGAAAACTCATACAATTTTTTCCTGGGTGCCAATGATCACAAAGCCCTTTTTATTTACAAATACAAGACTTGTGGTAACACTTGAAATCATTGTTTAAATTCTAAATGAATGTTGCTAGTTTCATCACAGGAAAATTGTGTGTGTATAGAAGGCGGTGCTTTACAAATACTTTTGGCTAGTATACGAATAAGTCATGTGTAATTTATATGTGTGCATACAGTCCAGCTAGGTCAGACAGTGAATCTGTCATAAGCTTGCATCTCACCTGTCCACTAAGGCCAGATGGGCCTAACATAGTGTTACGTGGTATCCATGGTATTACTGCATGGATACAGGGAATGATTTGTTAAGACCTTGGGACAAATCCCTGGTTTTAATTGATTACTAAGAAGTTATGATGATATTTTAGTGTCATGCTGATACAAGTGACAGTGACAATGGGTAAAAGTGAGTTTGACTGATTTTGAAGAGCTTTACTCCCATGTATACAGTATGCGTGAAAGAAAACTGGAGGGGAAGACAATACCGTTTGGTCGTGATCCAAAGTACAGAAGAAGAAATAAATATAATTATATTATATAAGGTTTGTTTTGATTTTACTATTATTACATACCAGAACATAAGAGGCGGCAAAATGCACCAAACATCATGGTTCATGGATCACTTAAGGGCCCTGGTAGGAGGCATATATCCCACCTCTCATTAACGACAATGTGCTGCAATTAGTAGATATTTTAAGCAAGGTACCAACATGCATTTATTTTCATATGCATATAGTTACAATTTGAAATGTTCTTTACCATTTCACATGTTACGGTATCTTAGATTTAGTGAATCACTCATAGGACTGTATTCAGACCTCTAGTTTTGCAAGTTGTGTATTTCATTATTGTTGCTCAGGTCAAATCTTTAAGTGATTGTTATCATTGTTTACTAAGCAAAAGATGTTTCTAATGCGACTTACTGTGCAATAAGGAATTACACAAAATAATTTGGTTTAAATAGGGATGATAAATCAAACATGAGACGGTGTCGGGAAAGGGGGTATACCAGTTTTTTTCTTCTTGAAAAAGCACTTTAGTATTTCTTATCAAACCCTTTGTGATTTTTTTATGATCCTTATACTTAGCAAGCTCCGCAGGACACCCACTGTGCTTAAAACAACGCCACAAATTCTTCTTTTTCCGAACAGCCTGCAAAACCTCCCGAGACATCCACAGTGGCCGATTACGCCTACAGACTTTCTTTCATGGGACAAACCTAATTACACCCTTTAAAACTATAGTTTGGAAAACATCCCATGCTTTAGAAGGATCTAAGTCACGGAGCAAAGAAGTCCAATCGAATGACAAATTATCCCGAGAAGCAGCAAAGTCAGCATTCATAAAATCTAAAACCAGTTTAATAACTGGAGAAGCCTTTGTGAAACAATACAGATCAAAATCAATGAGGTCATGATCACTACACCTTACCGCTACTTTGCACATTTCTAACCATACTTTCTTCACTACTGAAAATCAAATCCAGACAATTACTACCACGTGTGGGAAACAATACATGCTGGGTGAAAAAGCAGTCAGATACAGCTTCCAGAAAATCTTTACCAGTAGTATAATGGTAGCAAAGTGTAAATATGGTAGCAAAGTGTAAATATGGTAGCAAAGTGTAAATTTGAAAAAAATCACACTATTTCCTCGCTCGGGCTTCGCCCTCGCTCGGAAATAGTGTGAATTTTTTACAAATTTACACTTTGCTACCATATTTACACTTTGCTACCATATTTACACTTTGCTACCATTAGTTTTTGTTTTTTCGTGTTTTGTTTATTTATTCTTTCTCAATTGCAATATGTGAAAATGGATATGAAAAATGACAAATAAATGCAAGAAGATTGTGTTTTTCAAATCATGGAATATTTTCTCGTTTTTCTTAACCCTATTACACGGAACTAAATTACATTGTAATAAGTGGACATATGTTATAAAGTGAATATGAATTAAGATACATATGTTATAAAGTGGATATATCATATAGGAATCAAGATACATATCAACATACACATTCAGATAAGATGTAATATTCAAATGTATTTTTGTTTAAAATATTGACCATGTACAAACAATGTAAACTACATGATTGTTCAGAATTGAAAAATGATAAAGTTCACTACTAAAAAATGATAGTCTGCCATACCGCACGGAGCTGGGATTACCAGTCCTGACCATCATTTTTGTTCGGATCCTTACCAAATCATTTTTCAATTCTGAAAAAAATTGCACAACCACCCTCTCCCGCTTTCCCAAGCCCACCCGCACCACCGTTCCAGCCCACTACATATTTGTGGCCCAATCATTATCTTCATCCCCACTGCTATCCGAACTCCAATCGGAATCATACCAATCGGGAAACAGAGCAGTTTGACGAACACATTTTTTCACAATTATTCTCCCCCTCCCCACCTGCGCCAACCTCAGCCACCTGAATTTGGTATGCTCCCAATGCTTCATGACCAGACCCTGTTCACTCCATAGAGCGTTCTTACACTCTAAAAGTAGTACCGCATGCATGCAGGACATGTACAAAAACAACCATTCTCGTCTGCTGTCTTGTTTACGGTAAACTTATAGGGTACTCTCATGGGCAGAAACTGCTCCTTCATGGACCTACTGGTACCAATGGCCGTACGCTTGTAATGAAACAAGAGCAGTTTCGACACACGATCGTTTGCCTCCCAAGATTCCTCAAACCCCTTGAGTTTCAAGGTCGCAGCCATGTCCCAACCACTAGGCAAAATGCTCAGGGCTGGATCCAGAGCTAGATCCGCCGCCTGCATCAGGGGATCATGTCATGGGTCGATAGTTTTCCGCCTGTATTATAGGACTTTGCCTCACACTCTGGAACCAGATGAAAATAGTTGGTCAGTGTCCATGGAACAATCGGACCCTTCAACCTCATAGAGGTTAAAGAGCGGCCCGTACCGTCCTCCATCGATAGGAGGGCCCCACCTTGGCAAAATGGGTCTGAAGCATGGTAATACAGGCCATAGACACCCTCATGTCTATGGACGCTTGGCGACTCATTTCCGACCAGGAATAGCCATCCAATTCTTCCTCCCAACGGGGACAAAGGTCATGGATGAATGAGCACCTGAGTGGCGCGCCAGCACTACTGCATCTCACGCAAGAGTTACAGCAATGATCAAGGCAACTTTGCTCAAAATCATACTTGGTCACAAAGGCATCTACCTCCTCTGGCAAGAAATACTCTGCTGCCACAAAATTGTACTGGGTACCATTGGGTGGCCCCTACCGCTGCCCTCCACCCCCTTTGAAAAATACCTCCACTATTCTATTGCAGTCTACATTGTTTGTCATAAGCATTTCCAAGTGCCTACATATTGCCAATTGATTTACTGCGGTAGACCTTTGGGGTATGGAGCTGGTTTCAGGACCCGTGGACGCAATTTCAGACTGATATTCATCCTTGAAGTGCATGGGCGGCATAACCCTCAGATACCCATCCCCGTTTGAATTATAATTTTGCAGGGTGAAATGGTTATCATCTGCCCACCCCAGGATCTCTGCAGCTTCAAGACGCTCCACCTGAGAGCGCCTCACAAAATTAAAAACCTTGACACTCCAAGTCCGCAGAAACCTAGCATGTATGGTCAAAATCTTGAATAAAAGATACAAGTGAACATGCTCTAACTCTCTCTTAATTACAGCAGATGCCTTTCCCTGAGCCAAAGTATGTTTTATCCCTTTATGTACGATGGCTATGCTATCTTCGTTTTCTTTGTGCCACTGGGAGTTATTCCAATTACCTAAGAAAAAAAATAGAAAAAGAAAAAAAAAAATTTTGGTCTATTTTATTTTAAGACTTTGATAATTTTTTCATAATCCCCTTCCCCAGGAAAGTCATGGCTGTGCCAAATGGAAGGGAAATCCCAATGGTTGTGGGGTGTTTCGACCCATCCAACTTTGTGAACCAGTTTCTAATATCTAGGTAGACCTCCTTAAAGTGGCTGACAGAAGCCACACACCCCCAGAAAATTCAATGCGGTGCCTCTGATCTAACGGTGTATCATCCCCCTGTTCTGAACAATCTTCATTCATTGCCTTTCTGAAATTTTCTTTACAAATACAAACAGTTTGATAATCTTTGTAAGCCATTACATACACAAAGACAGCATTTAATGACTTTGACAATTTTGTCCCCTTGGAGTGGTCCGACACTTTAAACGGTGTTGGTTTTAGAGAGCCTGTTGCCAGGCTGTCCAAAACTTGGCTTTTTTGTCATTAAATGCTGTCACATTTATAATCATGATATTGTCATTGGTACGCTTAACAAAAAACTGTACCCCAAACCATAGACATTCAAATTCTTTCCCCATATTGAAATACATATTTTAATGTTTGTGATGATTTCTTCTGAGACTCACTAGTAATGCCGTGTTTCGTCACCTTTCCCATAATGGTCTCGGGAGTTTGCTTCATGGCTCCTGCTGTTGCTCCCCTTGTGAGGTTGTAGCCGAAGAGGCTGCCGAACTAGTTGCCCTATTCCCTTGGTTGCACCAGCATCTTTGCTTGCTTTGTTTGCCTTGGCTTCCGCTGCGGCGCTTGCCTCAGCCTTTCTGGCTGCCTTGACGGTCCTGGCAGAAATTTTGGCTACTTTGTCGAGATCGTCATCACCCGAACTGAAATCGTTTGAAGAGTCCGTAGCAGCTTCGGCTGTTTTGCTATCATCAGCCACAAGAACAGTTTCGGCATCTGAGGCAGAGGATTCTGCCTCCGATCCAGCATCCTCATCGGGGCTGGTTTCTTTGGCTTCCTCCTCAATCATCTCTACCTCAGCTGCGGAAGATTCGTCTCCGGTATCTGAAGTCACAATTGTTCGTGGCTTTTTAGGTATTGCCTTAGCTCTGATGGGAGTGGCGCAGTCTGGATCTCAGAATCAGAGTCATCCGAACTGCTCTCGCTCAGAGGTATGGCGCTTCGTTTGAGCGTCGGCATGGCCTTCTTTGGCGCTCCCGGCGTTGAGATTGTCAGCTTCTTTGCAGGTGTCTGGACAGCTGCAGTTGCTGCCGGCTTGACCGGCTTTAGTTTAGTTTGCTTCTTAAGCATATCCTTGGCTCCAGCAAACATTAGGTTTTTTCCTGATTTTACAGACATTGTTGCAAAAATACGACAGATAGATAAATGATGATTCTAAGCAAATGTTCTTTGAAGTAAAATATTCAGAGTCAAATATATTTATTTATTCAAGTTGACTTTAAAAGAGTTGTAAGAAAGCGTTTAAGAAATGTTTAAAAGACTTATAAAAGTGCAATTAAGATTCAATTAGTCAATGCTAAGATTGAATGATTTATAATGTACAATGTCGTTTCTTATATAGAAAAATTACAAATGAAACCTGCAATTCTTGCCACCGCACTTTGGCACCAGCTGGTGCCAAAGTGTAAGTCAAAAAAAAAACAGGACATATCTTACAAAATTTATTTACACAACGATATTACAAGCCTATCATTCTTATCTAAATTTTTAGTTTCAAATGTTTCTAAGATCTCTTCAAAGGAATACCTCTTGCTCTTAGTTTTAAAAATACATGCAATAGAGTCCGCAGAGCATAGATAAATCAGGCTGAACCTGGGTATGCGATCTTTTCACATTTTTATAATTACTTAAGAACTTTTCGATGAGGTTTGGCCCTTCCTCGCCAAACGAGTCAAAAAAATCAACACTGTGTGGGTCAACAATATAATAGCAGACCCAGTGCTCCCGCTTTCCCGCCTAGCTTCTGTATTTGAGATAATAATATCCCCAGGAAAATGGTTATGTGCGAACACTTCATCGGCTCCGTGGACGCCATCGTGTAATTGACAATCTAAATTTCTTAAAACGGGATCTTGTTCAATCAAATCGCGCAACTGAAATGTACTGAGCATGGCCATGATGTTTCAACTATTCAATTATTTCAATCCCCACCCGGTCATATGGTATTGACATCACAGCATCAAATTCTGCCAGCACCACCAACTTGAGATCATTGGTACGGACACCACTGTACTTTAGAAAGAAACGCAAGCCTCCTCTTAAATTCTCGTTGTAATGGTGTTCCCAGTGCCGCCCGTCTTGCGTCAAATCAAAAGCATAGATCCGATTTCCTCCATCCAGGTTCTTCAACCCAATGCTTTGTGAAGATTGAGCTAACCCCATCACAGTTCTCAATCTGGCTCTCAATTCAACCTGCCCCATTCCATCCTCTGTAAAAACTGAACTTTCTCTTGGATAATACCGGCTGCCTGAAGCAACTTGTAAGCTTTCCAATTTGGATTCATCATCAAAGAAAAACTGACTCTGTTCCTTGTCCCCGTCAATGTGTCTTCTTTCACATGCATAATGAAGATACGTTTCGGTGTATGTTCAAACAAAGATTGGTTGAGAGAAAAGGTCAACGGGTCTTTTGGTAATGATAGGACCTGCACCTTTACACTCTGGAAGGGTAGCAGTAGATCCTGCTTGATCCAGGCATTGGCTAATGCATGCACAGCAAACGGGGCTAGGGTCACTTTTCTAAACATCATTTTGGCTTTTCCAATGTAGATTGCTTCTGCCTCAGTATCACTTTTTGCGATTACGGTAGAGGCAAAGGGGCTCTCTTGAAGCGGATATCTATCCGTATGCCGTCGGGGATGAGCTTGTGTGCGTGAAAAATGTCCACGGCTGGACGGCCGCAGTATTCGGTACAGTTTCCTTTGTTCCGGGCTTGCTCGTTAGCCATTGAGGACGACTGAAACTGGTTTGCTGCGGCTGCTGTCTGCCCTCCTTTCCATTCCCATTCTTCCAACATTCCTTCCGTGTACGTGGCAACTGCAGCCGCAGGTACGTAATCATCAGGTTCAGTTTTAGGCAATGAGGCTTGATACCACCCCTGTAGCATACCCGTGGTTGTTTTCCAAAATGCATCAAAGGATAGGAGGGTTTGCAGGTAAGCTTTGTAGGGGTACATCTGCATGGAGTCGGTTACTTTCACCCCGTTGAAGGAAACTTCCACATCCGACCATAACGTATGAAAGATATTTTTTTCATAAATGATTTTGTCTGTGTCATCTTCTTCATCGTTATCCTTTACTATTTGCAAATGTAGGTACAGTAGCGTGTGATAGAGGTCAATGTAAACCCCTGTGGGTTGTGCCGGAATTATAAAATGAAGATCTCCTCTCCCCACTACCCCTGCTTGCGGGTGTAATGTTTCATCCACGGTTCGAATAATGCTCGCCTGACTCGGTGGACCTTTGAAAAATAAATCCAAGCCGGAGATCTCCGACGAAAAGGAATGTCCTGCTTCTGTTTTAGTTTTTTTACTCTCTGGCTCTTCGGAGGTATCCATGATGTTCCTGATTGTGGTATTCTCTAGATTTAATCGTCTTTTATATACTATTTTTTCTTACTTCTTGCATTTTACAAATTGGTAGGTTTGTACAGCACTCTACGCCCTTGATCAATCCTTATGTACTCGTCATGCTCCACATACACCAGCAAAGTGACCGGTTTCGCTAGAGCTGTTTTGAAGACTATTTTGACTGAAAGAGCCCCTTCTTCATTGAAATTAACTCCTACGCCAGCGGATCGAGCCGGTGTCAAATCAAACCCGAAGATGGTATGGCCTTGAGTCCACTGGGTAGGTGACAAGTTGATTGATTCATTGGTATTGGCTAGTCCTAGAGCATCCAGTAACCCCGATAGCCTTCCAGGTACGTCAGATCCGATCCGCCCATATTGAGCAGCATTTCTTGTTGTGGGTATTGCTGATCCCCTGCTTTCAGCTGGATATGAGCGATTTTAAAGTGTTCCAGATACAGTGGGTCTAGCAACTTGCTTCCTGCAAAGGCTTCATTGTTGACCATAGCAATCAGGACTCGGTTTGGTATCACCCCCTTCATCACCGTATAGTGTATCGTACGCATTCCTGATGCAACGGTATGATCAAACACCTTGGTACGCTTGAAAGGTATGATCACTCTTTGCGTCAGCCATAACCTCTCAATTTGTAGCTTCTTTGCATCGGCCACTTTCACACGATTGTAGATGAGTGTCGCTTTCGTGATAGCTAGAGCTATACTTTTTGCCTTGGTTGTGGCATCTCCAAAGAGTAGATAAAAATCTGGTGCTGTCCTGTACAGCTTGATCCCCACATCAATAAGATTGGGTAACAGTTTGCTGGACTTGAACAAATCTACAATGAGAGGTCCCATGAGCTCGAAAGATTTCGCGGCTACAAGTCCCGATTCACGAGCAATCGCTCCGCGTTCCTTCCACCCTCCTTTGAATGCAGAACTAGCGAAAAATGTAGACGTCTTGTTGCTGGTTGCGTCCTCTTTTGGCACATCATCTGCCCACCCACTGTTTTTCAAAAAAGGTATTTTTGGCCTCGTAATCGTAACTCAATAATGTTTCGAAATAGGCCTTGTACGGATACGTCGATGTCTGTTCGCTCACCTCAATCCCCCCACCTTCAATGATATTTTGGAGAACAGCGAGTGCAGGACATTGTTGGTAAAGGACAGTTTATCTGCTGCAACTAACGCAGAAGCATCGTTATTCTTAAGTTTACATTCTACGAGCAATTTAATAGAGTCCATGGCCAGGTATGTTTCGCCATCCCCTGGCAAATTAAATTCCAAACTCCCAAAGTCTGTCAGGTCCCCTGTTACATGAAGTCTGTGGTCCACGGTTTCTTTAATCGCATTCTGCATGGGGGGTATTGCAAAGTATTGAAGTTCCGAACGATCCACGAGTAACGCCATATCAACAGTATTTCTTTAACAATTGCTGTAACTTTCGGTTTTTAGCTGCAGCGGAGTTGGTGTTTTTCTTAGTGGCCGCTTTCTTTTTCTTAGCTGGAGCTTTTTTTTTTTTCGTTGCTGACTTCTTCTTTTTTGCAGGAGCTTTCTTCTTTGTACGTCTTCTCGCACTGCCGGACTGAGCAGCTTTTATTTTTTTCATGAGATCCTCTGCCATTTTATCTCTTTCGCGGGCCGAGATTGACGTGATTGACTTTTTCACCCCCTTCCCAGAGACAATATCTGCTGCCATGTCAGCACCAGCTCGCATCCCTTGTTTGGCTATACCCCGAGCAATGGTAGGTGCTTTTTTAATTGCCGCTGTTGCTGCTTTTCTTGCAAACGGTATCAGCATACGTCCTGGCGCTCCAAAGATTCCCCCTAACCCTCCCCTCTGATATGGATTCCCGACATAAACCGCATGTGCCATGTTGCTCGTACAAATAGTTGATCGATAATGAATAAAAAAAGACCCCTTTACCTCCTTAAATAGTTTACAGCCACAACTGCTTTCTCCTAAAATGCAGAGAAATACTTATTCGACCCGACCTAAAATGTACCGGGTAACCGATACCATCAAAACTGACAACTTAATCCGGGTTAGCCGGTTATTACTAATGGGAGTGTATCCTATGACCGTTGGTTGATACCCTCCGGATGATTCAACATTACCGTGCATGAGCAGCGGCACATCCACCCCTCCTACCCGAGTCGGTTCTACAATGTCCGAATAGACATAGAGATGTCTTATTCTAGGCGTGCGCCATTTGTGAGTGGCCACAACCCAATTGTTTTCACCCAAAACAAACTCTTCAATTACTATAGGCGTCCTATCGTACCCTAAAGCGTAGCATATTCTCCCCCTGAGTTCGAGCTTGTGTCTCTCAGCTTTGAGACGCAAAGCATAATACCCGTCGGTATTGACACCGCCCTTGACACGGCTAACTAATGCCTGTTTGCCTGCAGCAGGTCTTATAAAGTTAAGATCATCAAAAACCCCAGATACGTCCGTGTTGTTTTCGGGTTCTGCAGGGTAACGGAAAGCAAGTTTTTCTGGACCCCCACCCTCTATGGTTAATATAGCTTCACTGTTTTCAGGACCGTAAGCTTTCGTTTCAAATGGGAAGACCGCCGATTGCACACCTACCTCCCAATCCCCTTCAAATTCGAACAGGACCTTTAGTTGCATTTCCACCGTATTTTTCCTATATCCCCCGGTAACATGCCAGTAGAAATGGTTTGCCATGTTAAAAAAGTTGTTTTACTTTACGAAATACCAAATCAAAAATAAATAGTCCTTCCCCAAATTCTACAGGGAACCCGACACCATCGTAAATTGAAATGTTGATGTCTTGAATAACATTTACTTCTAATGGCACGAAACGTAAGATATGTGGCTTATATCCTTCTTTTGAAGCAGGATTAAAATGCATCAGCACTTTCGCCTCCTGTGCGCCGATCCTGCTCGGCTCTACCAAATTGCTATACATGTATGTATGACGTATTTGAGGGATCCTGAGCGGGTTCGCTGCAGCATTCAAGTATTTGATATTTGTACAACCGGTTCGTCATACCCCAATACATAACATATGCGACCCCTGAGTGTAAGAATATGTTTAGCATTGCTACTTTTGGCATTGAAGTGCCCGTTCTTTAGTTTACCCGAAAAACCGGTAGGTGGGTTTTTCAAAAAACTTAGGTCTCTAACTACGTTCCAATAATCGGTCGATTCGGAGATCTGTTCAAAAGCCAACTCTTTGCTAAACTCCTTACCCTCCAATGTAAACGAGTATGTAGCACTACTCGTTAAAGACCCATACGGAAACATCTCTGGGGGTAAATTAGCTTTACGAACGGCTACTTCCCATTTCCCTGCGAGCATGATAGGATTTGTAAGCTTTGCCGAAGTACCGGTCACCACCCAATTGAACATCTCCATTATTTTTTAAATGGCTCTTTTAGGTCTGAAGTGTAAATCTATCACTGTGGCTCCTGAGGCAAAACCGACCTTTTTATCGCTATCTGTTTCGATCCATAAGCGTACTTTATTTATGATATTTTCAGACACTGGGACATACTTAACAAAAGCCGGTCTGTATATAGCCTCTCCATCAACAAGGTTTACAGTGGCTAATAAAGGACGGGTTTCATTATTGAAACTCTGTTCTTCAACAATGTTGCAAAATACGCGCAATTCCCCCACACCATTGGTTCTTGGAAGGAATTCACCTTTTTTTTTGGTTACGGGGTTGTCTCCTTTAGAGGACAATTCTATAGTGGTCTCTTCAGCCTCCCCGAACCCGTAATAACCGACTAACGGACCTTGTATGAATAAGCTATGAGCTCCTCCAATCAATCCTAAACTGATTTTCATATCATCTTCTTCTATAACTGACAAATTTTTCCGAAGATGTGCGGGCATCCACGTTTTTGATAATAAGGCATTGATGCTGACATCTCTCAGAGGTAGCACCTCTTTTGCGGTTGCATTATGATTTTTTGTACCTAATTTGAATGTAGTGTTTACATTGGATACCAAAAAGATATCGTCTGGGAAATAAGCCGCCTGCACACCCACCTCCCATTCCCCCTTGAGAATAATAGGTCTACGCGGGGGCAGGTAAAATCAGAAGTAGCATTGTTAGGAATTTATCCATACCCGCATTGCTAGGTACAATCCAAACAAATTCCATTGCTAAACAAAATTAGTAGCTGGTATCCAAGAATTAAATTTAGGACCGTACCTAACCACTTGACAAACGATTCTCTTCGTTTGCCTTGCCCCTGGTCTGAAGCACTTTTTCGACTTTAAATATTTCGAGAGCGGAAACCTTTTGTATCTCTTCGAAATAAAAAGAACCTATGAGCGGCTCGCCGAGCTGATCAATCAATTTATACACAGTACGCTCATGCTGAATGACCTCGGACACTTCAAAAATTTCAACAGAACAATTCTCATAGTATCAAACACCCCTCTATCTTTAGCAATACGCACTTTATCCCCACAACTATAGCCTTAGAGCGACTTTCTTTTTTCAAATCCCCATACAAGTTTTTCCACACTTCTTTTTGATTAGTATCATTGACCTCATTAGGAGACATTTTAATAGCCGAATGATAACGTTTATTGTATCCTTCCTCAACATCCGTTAATACATCTATCCATACAGGTTTCCCTATGAAAGTGAAATATTTCCATAACGTGTTTTTAACTGATTTGTTAAACCTTTCAACAACACTAGCCTTCAGATCGCTGTCTGTTGAAAACAATTTGATTTCATGCTGAGCTAAAAGCTCTTTTACTTCCTTGTTGTAAAATTCTTTGCCTTTATCCGTTTGTAATTTTAAAGGTGTGTGATCAGTTCTTGCAATAATAGTCGCTAAAGCTTCGGCTACCAAAACACCTGTTTTGCGTTTGACCGGCTCAAGCCAACCTTTTTTGGAAAACACATCAATCACAGCTAAAATCAAATGAAAACCTCTATTCTGGGCTGATACATTTTCCATAGACATTAGGTCGGCCTGCCACTGTTCCCCCTCCCCAAATACTCTAACGGGAGTTCTAGGATAGTGCTTTAGTTTGGGTTTGTGCAGGCTGGCTACCTCTTGTAACCTCACCCAATCCTTCACTTTCTTTACTGGCACCCCCTCCCTGTGCCGGGTTGCGACGCTTTGCCCGACGAAACCAAGCGGCTCCGATAGTTTGTACCAATTGCTTAACACGGCTTTTTCGTTGGCCATCGGGAAAGTTCCTGTATACGGTGCCCCTGCAACAAGCACAGACACAATTAACTTTCTTGAGAAACTCGGATAAATTTAATGTTGGAAGTCCAGACATTGTTTTAAAGCATTTTCCAATCTTTCAATAAACCTCTGACTCCTGTCTCTCGTTCCACGATGTCAGGTATCTCCTTCTTTATTTCTTCTAATAATATCCTATCATCATCCTCCTCCTTTATACTCCCCTCTCCATCGTCCGATTCCAAATCACCCACAAACATTCTCTTTTCCTGCACCGCCTGCTGTAAAGCCCTGTTCGGAATAACGCCAATGGGAATTTTGGAATCTGCTAACAGTTCGATGAATTGGGGCATACCCCTTGCATTGATGCGTCGCATGGGGGGATGCACTCTGAAGCAACAGGTCACTCAAATTTGATCCTTTTATGGGGGCACCATCATAGTATAACAAATTCCCCTCCTCGTCAATCGATCCTTTTATATCCCCCCAAATTGTATTGAGGAAGCTTCTTGTCTTGGCAATATCTTTATCAGAAAGGGAATGCTCCATGATTGTTGGTATTTCAACTTCTGTGCTTGTCGGTGTGGCTTTGTACGGTAACTGTCTATTGGGGGTTTGCTGCCGGTCTGGCAAAAGGCACCTGCCTTTGATTGTTCACGTTGTCATACTGTTTAAAATCATGCATCAGCTGAGCATACCGTTTCATTTTTGTATCTGGATCTAAAGAACTCTCCAGGACACTACGCATCTCGGTATCTATATCTTTCAAGTATTTTGTTTCTGGAGCTGGTATGTTGTATCCTGTGGTCATAGCCTGGTATTGGGCATATGGGACTAGGACCGATTTCTTCATCTTGAAGAATTATAATGGGGCGGTTTTCTAAGATTACTTTCTTTTAAGAGGAGTTTTCCATGAAGGTTGAGAAAAACCAAAGATTTTAGCCAATCCTTTTCCAACTCCGCTGGTGTCTACTTTGGGTGTTTTCTCGAACAAATGTTTCGGAATTCCTACAACTGTGCCGAGCGTTTGAAGCACAGGTTTTATAACCTTTGGTAAAAGTTAGCCCCACCTCTTTGTCCCTTACAATTGCACACATTTGCTTCAAAAACGTGTCTTCTCTCTTTTACAGGAATCTCGCCCTTGCTCATCACTTTCATCACCGACGAATAAGGAGACATAGATTTCAAATCACGTTCAGGTAGAACAACATTACCATTCAATATATTTAAACAGATTTCTCCCAATGCATCAATATAATCGTCGGACATGCTTGTATGTAACAACTTTCTATCTTTTGCAGGAATGCAGTCATTACAAAATAATGCAAGTTCTTTGCTTTGCTTGACAATATTACGTAGCTTTGCAGAATTGGCCATTCTAGCTAAGTTCTATTCAATATTATAACTTATCTGATCACCTTCGCCAAATACATTGGTTGAAGTTTCAAGCTTAATGGTGTCTGACTTTTGAAACTGATGAATAAATATCCGTGTGGCCTGGCTGTGGCATCCTTATATACTTCTAAAAATGACGCACCTTTCTTACCCCCCGGATACATCTGCTTGGCCAGACTGGTGACTATACTCATATCTGCCGGGTTTTTGAATAATGATATATATGATGAATTTAATTTGATTTCTCTATTACCTTTAAAAAATAAATTTTGCACAATTAAAATAACAGAAACATTTGCATGATGGTTACCCCTTGTAAATAATTTGGTCACCACCTCCCCTTCCTTTCCCGCCATCTCCGACATAAGGTCGTCAATGACAATCACATTATGTACAGACTTATCTACAGTACTTAAAAAAACTTGAAGGAGGCAAGCCCTCTTCGAAATCATAATGGGGACTGGCAGGCACATTGTTATATTTTTCCTGCCAAATCCCGTAAAACCAATACACGTTATGAATGGGAATATTAAAATAACCCTCGTTGATTGCTTTCAAGACGTGTACGGTTTTGCCACTGCCTGAGGGGCCAGAGACAAACCACGTACACGGAGCTTGAAGGGTTGTGTCGAAGAAATCGGTCATGTTAAGATATCTTATAACTTGTAGCAATTGCGCTTCTTCTTCTTTTTCAAGAAATCTGTTCCTTTCGGAAGGTTACGCGCTAAAGAGAAGATGGCCTGATGCTGTATGTGTGGGGTGTAAAGGTGGGGGTTGTGGATCAAAAGGAGCAAAACGAGGTTGTTTGGGGATTTGGAATTCTGGTGAGCTGTCCATACAGTCGGGGGCAAAAGGTTGAATTGCGCGTTTTTTGTTCCTTTCTTTCTGTGACAGTAACTTCTTTTGCGGCGGTGTCGTGCGAACAGGCGCTTTTTTAGCCGATTTCCGCGAGTGAGCAGTAGCAGCAAAAACCGGCGAATTGGGTTCTGCGAACGCTCTTGAAGTGCTCGGTACGTCAACTGGTTGAAAGAAAGGTTCAATAAATTTATTTGCTATTTTTCTCTTCATACAAGGGATAGTTTTCTTTTTTGGTGGGGCTTTACTGGGGGCTTTTGAGTACATTGCTGTTAATCGTTGTTGGACCAATTTATGTTTGCGCGGCGAGGAGCGTGGTGCTGCTGAGGGTGAAGACACGGGTGCTACTTTACTTTTGCGATGTTTGAATTTGAAGGTGCGGGATAACTTGGACGGTAACTTACGTACGGGGTACGTGTCAATCTTCTTACACGGGAGGGGTCGGATGGAGGTGATAACGTGATCAGTGGTGTGGGCGGAGGTGTAAGGTCTGAAGATGAAGATTGAACAGGTGAGGATTGTACCGGAGCGTGAACTTGTGCGCGGACTATGGTGTGAGCTTTGTGATGACGCCGAAAACCCCAAGGTAATGTTGTATAATCGGGTTTAATTTGCCGTTTATCATAAACCGGTTTGTAGTCTTTTAACATTACTTTGGAGATTACCTCTGTTGGCCCTTGGCGACCAATTTTGTGAGAGTATCTCACAGTCAGAGTGTAATCTTCTGTTGGGTTCCCGGACATCATCGAATCAATTTGTTCTTTGATTGCGTCAAAGTTTACAATGCCCGCTGCATCAAAGTTCAGAGTTATTCCCCGTACTTTACAAGGTTCGTCCAGAATACCCACCCCATCCGTCACCCGGTAAGCATAGTTCTTAGCCCCCCCACTAACAAATTCAGAAATCCATACGTCGTCGTTGGGAGCTACCTTGTACCCGTCAAGTTCGTCCGTCAAGTCACCCAAGAAGTCGCCAGTTTCAACAAGATGTTCGGACTCTTTTTCAACGAACAAAGCGGAATCTGTGTCGAAATAAACCACACGGTCCCCCAATTTCTGAAGGAGGTCATATAGCTTGAGCCGAGCTTGAGCTGTCGTGAACGCTGCAATGTATACATTGTTCTGCCCCCCTCCCACCACCCATTCCTCTTTATCCACGTACGTGACCATCGCTGTGGCCTCGTCCATAAACATGACATTTGAAACATCCTTGGTGCAATCTGTGAGCAGCTTGAAAAATTCAATGCACGTGGTTATGTATTCAGTATGCGGCAAGTTTGCGCGCTGACCAAACTTGCCCCAAAATGAATTCAACATCAGCTTGAATAATGCTCTTTTGCCGGGATTTTTCTTTATTGCATCAATATCCAAATGGATACTTTCGGCCTCAAAATAACTTTGAACATATTGTTCTTTGTCCTCGTCAGTCTCACACCAAGAAGGGAACCCACTTGCTTCAGTTTTTAACTTTAGCATAGTGTTTATGTAATGGCTAAACAAACCCTCTTCATCTCCCCCCTCTTTTCTTGAATGCTCAAAATGCCATGCTTCTGGAATTTCCAAAATTTTGTATCCCATCTCAAGCGCCTTCTCAAGCTCTAAATGAACCCAAGTACCCCAGAAAGCCCGTTCGCTATCCATATGTCCGCATATCGGATCGCCATCTTCCGCACATTTCATACAAAGTGGGAACATGAGCTTCCCGTTCACCTTTACCGGTAGAACTGGGTGCAACAACCCCTCTGGTGCCAGCACCTTGCACTTGAGAAATCCATAAATATCGGTTATCTCATCAGGTGCAAGGTCCCGCACAATTTCGGGGTGCCCGACCGGATACGTCCCTCTTTTATTCACACAGGGATACAGAAAACAGAAATCCACGTAACGGATTTTCTCATCCTCTGCACACTTGTGGTATAATTTGGTAGCATTAGTTCTACCCCCAAAAAAGGCATCTCTTGGGTTGAGGGTTTTTTGAATTGGTTGACCGGCAAGAAATCTCTTCACACGCCTGTCATTCTCTTTCATACGAGTCCAATCACATTCCCACATTTCTTCCACATTATACCCACCACTCTCAAGTCTCTCCATCTTTCTCTCTGTCTTGTCGTATGCTTCCCCCATAGAATCCGCCCCGTGTGGGTGCGGGCTTCTCTGTCCGGAAAACACCTCGTACAGCCATGATAGGCACATCCATGAAACTAAAAAATATTCCGCCCACACAACCCATCTACATAGGCCCCACTTACCTTGGCTTCTCCTCCGTCAGATTCTGCAGTCTGTATCGTTTTTTGCAGTTGAAATGCACGGAAACGTAACCATTCCAACGCGGCTATAGACTGCGTTAACCTCCCCGCCCTCCCTCCTGGGGGAACCACTGCCAGTGTTTTCGGAGTTATAAAATCTCTACGAAAGACACGCATGCAGGCAGATGCAATAGTAATATTGTCTGCAAAGGGGTCAAAAGAAAATGCCTCAATAAATGAATTTCTAAAACTCATACATCCCTCTTTCAAAATACATACATCCGATTTACAATAGTTTTCAAGCTCTTTTCTCATACAAAACCGCTTGCCGGCCTGCAACTCGTACCATGCCAGAAACTTTGTTCTTTTAGCAAGAAACATTTGTTCTGGATCGTACATCTCTTTGGCTGGCCACTTCCCGTCGTACTCATCGTTGGTCCCGTCGTTTAGCAAGTACGGAAAAAACCCTTTTCCCGCTCCTGTAGATCAAAGGTTTTAGGGAACTTGGCAAGGGCCATAGGGAGAAAGTTCAGAGAATCAATAAAACGAAATTTAGGGGTGTAGTCAAATGCCCCAACATGACTTCTTGACGTGAGGCTTAAAATCTTATTCCCATTCATAACAACAGAAAATTTTGCCCCCCTTCGGCTGAGTTCCTTCAACACGAACCCCCCGTCGTACCCCTTAAAATTGTGGGCCACGTACGTCAAACCCATATTATCTTTATTTAAAACAAAATCAATAAACTTTACAATTGTACGTGACCCACTAAACGTATGGAAACGGACATGACTAGCACATGCAACGTCCAGGTTAGGTACATTTTCACAAGCAGGGCACGTTTCAATACCCATGCAGAAATTGGGTTTGTGGTATTCTATGCCTGCTGTGTTTGGCGGGAGAATATGGCTTTCGAAATCGAAAACATATATTTGGCTTTGGCAGGTTCGGCTTTACGATCTTTTTCTTTGGATATGGCTGATATAAAACATCTATGCCCGGCCGGAGCATCGACTTTGCAAATCCTGCAAAATTTTACGTTAGCATCACAAAAATGCTTATTGCTTCCCATTGTTTTATTACACCTAGGGCACCCCAGGACAGAATCGCAAATGGTTGCGCTTTTCGAATCGGTATATAAATTTTTCTTATGGTTATTGTAACATGCCATGCTTGGGAAAACACGATTGCATGTGCTGCATGTCAACCACGCCCCCTCCCTCTTACAATTACTTTGCCCCCCTCTGCAATAAGTGCAGCACACCCCACACCTATGGGTCTTAAGGGATCTACAGGGTTTATAACATGCAAAGCAAAAAGAACGAACGGACAAAAAGACGGTACAGCATTAATTACATCAAAATGATTGTTTGAAAAGAATAAAAATAATCTTTGCGGACGAGCGACAGGACCTTTGTAAAAATTAATGAATGCAAATTATCTTGAAAAACAATAATTTGAAAACTAAGAAAAACAGCTTGAAACTTGGCGATAGCTTCAGAGTGTCCCACATTCGGCCATGTTGACCCCCGCCTGGGCACATAAAAGCTCAGCTTGCACTTCTTGTGCCCCTACATCATCCTTAAATTGCTCTTTTTTGAAACGAGACATTGTGTCAAATTTCAATTTGGCTACAAAAAGGGCTCGAGGCAGACAGAGCACCCCCTTGGCAAAAATTAGGGTAAAGTTATTTTTGTACGGAAAAATTTCAGGCATTTTATACTATCATCCTCCAAATCATCTCTACCCTTCCCTTGAGGCATCGTAATATGGGTCAGCTCAATAATCAAATGATCACCGACACCAAATTCTCTTTTACTCTGCATCACATGCTCGATTCGCTGCATCACACGTTCAACGGTCAACTGGTCCACACGGCCAAATGGGATTCCGATCGGATAATCCAAGCTATCGCCAGTTATAGCCAACGAAATTTTATCAAAAACATTGAATTTAGCAACTAATAAATTTAAAACGATTTCCATTAATACACGAAATGACTGAAATCGATTTGGAACATCCTCCATCAACTTTTTCAATGCGTCTTCATTAAAACGAAGTGAAAAAGTTGATTTTGTCGAATGAAATTTTGCATATACAGCCCTATTGGTTTCATGGATAATTAATAGATTTGAATACTCATCCGCAAGGGCTGTAATATGCTCCAAATCAAACGATGGATGTAGCTCTTCGCTTTCAGCCATTTCAATTACATCTAAAAGTTCACTCAATGCAGAGCCGTCGGTATTGGCTCCCCCTATTTGACCTTGGGGGTCCTGACTGTTCGGAATTTCATCAGGACCACTAAGGTCGGAATCATCGCTATCCGACGGCTGCTGCAGTTGAGTAGCCGGACACAAAATTTCTGGTTCCTCCTCCTCTTGTTGCCTTGAATGCAGCATGAGCACAGCAGACGGTGACACCTCTGCGACGGGCGATGTGTCCTCGACGGCTGACGGGTCCTCGGTGCCGGGCGGCAATTCCTCTGCGGGCATGAAGGCAGCAGCTTCCGCCGCAAGGGCTGCATACAAATCGCCCTCACGTGCCTCCCCTTTTGATTCACTGGAATCACTCATCCAGTTATATAAACCAGGGGGTGTATGGTCAGTTTCACAATGTATGTCTGGAAACAAGTCTTCTGACCATGCACCCCCTTGAATTGAATCTACACTATTACTGGCAAAACTCCCAAATTCAGCACTATCAGTAGGGTCAAGCTGAAAATGCTTGGCTCCATCGCTGCTTGTGTCTGAATTTGGGAGAAGCCGTCTTCCAAAGTTTCCGTTTGGTAAAATACTATTTCAGAAACGGTATCACCAGAGTCAATACTTGTTTCCTCGCTACTCGCCAATGAAACACTATTAAATTCACTATCATGTTCCGACAATGGCTCCAGAGATTTTTCACTGTCTGAATCACATTGAGAACTTTCACTGTCTGAATCACATTGAGAACTTTCACTGTCTGAATCACATTTTGCGGAGCCATTGTCGGACTTGTCACTGTTTTCCGTTTCATCATTGGCGAGTAGCATTCTATTTCTCAATTCGTTCATAGTTTTAGGTTTGCCACCTACAAAGTGATATCCCCGCTGCTGGTTACTTTTCTGTACAGGGGTGCAATTGGGCATTTCTGCTCCCCTGCGTTTGCCAGCCCCCTTCATTAAAAATTAAGCCTTGCTTTAATAGATGGACAGCTCTCCATGCCATTGTAATTATTTTCTATAAAAAAAGACAAGTCGAGAAATACAATAAATCGAATCACCAAAGTGCGTGTAGATTGCAGAAATTTGAGAGCAGATGTGAGCTTCAATTCGCGCAAGCTTGATTTTATACTGGGTTTTTCCGCCACTTTAAATTCACGCCTCTCCTGTCACTCATCTCTTGCCGCCTAATTAGAACCAATCATAAATAAGACCATCGCCGTATCTATGCGAGAATTTCAGGGAATTTTCCATGACTAGGGAATTTTCCATGACCTTACAAATATTCAGTCCAAAAAGTATTTTTGAAAAAATGACTAAGTTCAACAAGTGAAAATATGGTAGCAAGTTGCTGGTAAAAGTTGCTGGCAATATTTGCTGGTACAAATTCTACAGCTCAAGATGCGCGTGTTTGATTTGATGTTATAAATTATACTGCTCAAAGTAATTAGCGTTACGAACTTTTTCAAAATAAACTATGTCCAAAAAAAAATCGCAAATATTTTCTAAGTCCAGAAATTGGAAATATTTGGTAGCAAGTTGCTGGTCCAAAAAGTTGCTGGTAATAGTTGCTGGTTATTTGAGTGAAACCGGAACAAAGTGCCTATAAATAGGATGATCCCGGTTGGATGGGGTGGCCAGGGGTAAAGACACATGGATACCTTACACACTTAAAGAAATCTTTTTCCTTCTCTTTACTTTTTTCTATCTTTCTTGATTTTTATTAGTCTTCTTCTTTATTTTTTCTTGAAAAATATTCTAAGTCCAAAAAATACAAATAATTATTTTTCATCAAAATATTTTCCAAGTCAAAAAAATGAAAAAATAATCTAAGTCACAAAAATCGAAAAAATAACCTAAGTCCAAGAAAATTATAAAAATATTTAGAAAACTTTCAACTAATGGTAGCAAAGTGTAAATATGTTGTAAAAAATTCTTGCTATTTTCTCGCTCGGGCTTCGCCCTCGATTGAAAATAGCAAGAATTTTTTCAAATTTACACTTTGCTACAAAATTTACACTTTGCTACCATATTTACACTTTGCTACCATTATACTACTTTTACCATGTGAACCACTAGTACAAAGATTCCAATCAATGTCAGGAAAATTAAAGTTCCCAAAAACAATAAGCCTCCTAGAAGCAACTATCCTGAAGCAGTCAAGCAATTTTGATTGTTCTCAGGACTAGAATTTGGTGATCTATACACAACACCAACAACCACTGAACTACCAACATCGCCATCAACAATAAGCTCACACCATAGGCAATTTAAAAACCCGGGACTAATTTAAAGGACTCAGTCCTAATTGCCCTATTGACACCCCTATCAAGAACACGAGCACCTTTTCAACTTAAATTCAAAGCATCCTCATGAACCAATTATCCCGAGATTCAAAATTATGCCAGAAATGTAGAAAACCGAACTCAAACAGATGACAAATACTCTCTAGCCAACTATTGATCAACAACATCTTATCTCTTATAAAGGAACTACCCCTACCTGACAACAGACCAACAACTAGACCATACAACCTGTGTCCTTTAACTGGAATAATTGTTTAAAAGGGTGACCACGGTTTGCTTTGTAACTATAGGCCAGTGGGTCTTACTAGTGTTGTGTGCAAGGTCATGGAGTCCATTGTTAAGGATGTTGTACCAGATCATTTACCAGTTTACTGGTAAATGGTTTGTTCAAGTTGTCCCAGCATGGGTTCTTATCTAAGAGTTTTTGTGTTTCTAATTTAATGGAGTTTCTTGAGGATCTTACTAAACTAGTTGATTCTGGTCATTATTTGGATGTTATCTATTTAGATTTCCAAAAGCATTTGATAGATCCCATTGGGCAGGCTCATGATGAAAACGAGAGCGTTTGGTGTGGAGGGAAAGTGTGCCAGTTGGATATATTCTTGGTTAGTTGACAAGTCACAAAGACTTCTTGTTAATGGTGAAGTATCTCCATGGAAGAAGGTTACAAGTGGTGTTTCCAGGGTTCTATATTGGGTCCGCTTCTTTTCTTAATCTTCATTAATGATATTGATGTTTCCCTTGGCTCCAGGATTGGTAAATTTGCTAATGACACTAAGCTGTACAGGATTGTTGATGATGCTAGGGATTCTTCACTTTTGCAAACTGATCTGGATAAGTTAGTTTCTTGGCACCAAATATGGCAGATGTCATTCAATGTTAATAAATGCAGTTATTCATTTTGGTCAGAGCAATTTGGCTTTTTGATAACTGCATGAATGGTTTAAATCTTGGTTGTGTTAATCAAGAAAGGGATCTAGGTGTTGTCATTACTAGCAATCTGAAGCCTTCTAAACAGTGTACTTTGCAGCTGCAAGGGCAAATAGGATACTTGGTTTGATTAGAAGAAATGTGTGTTTTTTTGGTAGAGAGGTTCTTAATTTGTATAGGCAGTTAGCCAGGCCTCACCTTGAGTATGCTATTTAGGCTTGGAGTCCCTTTTACGAGAAGGATAAGTTCATTTTGGAGCAGGTTCAGCGAAGAGCCACTAGACTTATTCCTGAAGTAAGGAATCTCTCTTATGAATGTAGGTTCTGAATTCTTGGTTTGACCACGCTTGAGTTGAGAAGAGTACATAGCAATATGATTTAGATTTTTAAATTCTTATCTGGTAGTGATGCTTTGACTTCCTTAAATTTTTTGCATGTTTCAGCTAATCCTCATGTGACACGTGGTAAGTTTGAAGTTGACCAAAGAGCTCTCACAGATAGATATTCAGCGTTTAAGCTTTTCGCAAAGAATTGTTAATGAGTGGGATGGTTTGCCTGAGTGGGTAGTTAGCTTTAATTCTGTTCACAATTTCAAAGTCAACATTGATAAGTTCTTTACTAACTCTGGGCGTCTTTGATTTTTTTTTTTGTGTGGTGGTGGTGGTGTTAGTTTGGGTTTTTTTTATGGAAAGACTAACCTTCTTAGCCCGTAATCTTGTTATGTTATGTTATGTGATACAGCGTGGCCTAAATAGGATTCCTAGAATTTACATATTCATAGAATGAATGTCTGAATTCTGATTGGAAAATACTGCCATATGATTAACAACAAGACACATGCACGTGTATGAAAGACCTCCATATACCAATACCACAGCCTGGCGCAGTACCAGTACGAAACGTGAATATAATTACTGTCTACAGCTAAAAGAGCTATGTTTAGCGCCATTATGTATTGAAATCTGACACTTTTGTAGACAAAACTTTTACCTTTCAGGAGCTTTAATTAAAAAACTACATGGAATAGCTCTTATCTATATACAATTCTTATGAAGCTTACACAAATCTCGCTTGACCCAGAATCTCAGGGCAAAAATGTTAAAACCCAGAAGGAGATGCATTTTAGCACGAAACTTTGTACAGGCACATATGGGAGCTCACATACGATTTGACAAACTCCACTTATTATACTCTGTGTAATGGGTGGAGCTAAAAACCAATCTCGCAAACAATGTATGGTTTACATTATCTTCCTATTCTCCCCTCACTAGTATGTATGTGCATGTAAGCGGGGAGAAAGCAAACTTAAAGGGAATGTATGCCGAGCTTCATTGCACACAAATATAATGTACGGCGTACAATCTCTTCTGTTTCTCCCCTAGCTACAAGTGGGGAGAAAGGAAGATAACGTATATACTGTACAGTGTTATATTTGGTTTGGCATGAAGCCATGAAGTATTGCAAGGAATTTAATGTTACTTTCGACGATTTGAAGAGACAAAATGTACAATCGTACGGTAATGTACACGCATTCATAACCCAATTCTGCGATTTTCTGTCTGCTTGCATTTGTTTCAGTTTTTCTGGTTTGATGACTAAACATAAGTCCTGGGCACCCTTAGCTCCCCACATGATACACCGCAGGAGAAAATGCCCCCAGGAAGAATTTGATACCCTGGAGAAGCAGAATGCTTGGCTACCTGAATACCAAGCTAGAAACAGATGTCAGTGCCTGCCATACCTTGAAAAAGAGTATGTCTGATAAACTACAGAATATCATTATACTGTAAGATATATGAACAGAAAAGAGAAGGTTGAAGTTTCGAAAAGAGCCAAGAAGTTAAATGGGACAAATGTATCTTTAAACGATCATCTTACCAAACGAAACAGTGACTTGGCACGGATAGCCAGCACTTTAAAGAAACAAGGTACACTGTACAGTAAAATCACATCAACATGGACAAGGGATTGTAAAGTCTTCATAAGAACTATGGGCACACCAGAGGTAACTAGAATATATCTTATCAAAAGTAAATCTGATTTTGAAAAACTGCATCTTTATGTGTAAAAGTATCCATGCCATTTCTATTGAAATTTAGGAAATCGATATTATTTCTGTTATGGTGCATTATAATTATAGGACAATACATAATAATTAATGGGTCCTGCAGACTTATTCCCATGTAGTATATGTTATAATATTGTACTGAATGATGCTATAGAATGCTCGCTTTGTTTGTTATGGGTCAACCGTGAGAGCGCTGAACTATCAAAGAACCAACTATAAGTCCTTGGTAGAGATAACACTAATAGGTTTTGTGAAAATTGTGTAGAAGCATTTCCATTTAACAGCTTAACTGATAACGAATTCTTTTGTTTGAATTTAGTATTGATATGAGTGTAGATCTATTTGAATTATACAATGAGTATTCTGCTTTTAACTTTGAAATATTTAATTATGATGGTCCCCACAATTATGATTATGAGAATGACATTGACCCAAACAGTAATTTTTGTAGCAGTGTTAACATGGCCTGCAAGTACATTTTAATTGCAGAAGCCTCCGTGCTAATTTGAAGAAATTACATGATTATTTAACAGATTTGAGGTTTAAATTTGATATAATAACAATAAGTAAAATTTGGTTTGATTTATGTGACAATTCAACTACAGTACCAGGTTATGAAATCTGTCACCAAGACCGCATTAATAGAAGAGGTGGCAGTGTAGCCATATACATCAATAAGGATATTAAGTTGAAGGTTTTAGATAATTTAAGTAATGTGGTAGAAAATGTTCTTGAATGTATTGAACTGTCACACACACTTCCGTCACTACAAGAACTACATGAACTTCCATTTGTATCGCTACAATAATCACTGTTACAAGATTCACAATCATCATTGTCTGATAACTCTTTCAAAGCATTTTGAATTTTATTTAGTTTCTCGCTTTCTAACAGTAACTTCTGCTTTAACAGTGCTAACTTTATTGGTTTCTTCTGTATCGGTATATCTTCAGAGGCAGAATCAGAGTATGAATAGTCTACAATAGCACTTCGTTTTTCAAACTTTCCACAACTATTCAGGTTTCTCTGCACAGGTTTGCAATCTGACATTAAACTGTTATCAGGGTTTTTCCACACGCCTTGTGAAAATAAGTACCATTTTTTTAAAATTAATTCCAGCTGACGGTAAGCCATACTTTCAGATTTTTTGTAAAAGACATTTTTGCGAAAGAGGTCTGGGCAAGAAAAATCATTTGTTTTATACTACTTTTTTTGTCCGGGAAATGAAACATTTCAGCAAAGCACTCACATTGTTTGTTATACTCTTTTACAGGTCCTAATTAACATCTGCAACACACTCACTCCATTTACATAACATTTTTTGGCGGGTAATAACTACCAATCATATTATTTCAGCACGATACTCACCATGCTGTTACTATGCACTTTTGGGCGGGTGAAAACATCTTCTCTTTCTATACACATATTGATTTCTACTTTCCTTCTCCAGACTATTTCAACACAACGCTCACCCTTTCCTTCTTCAGACTATTTCAACATAGCGCTCACCCTACTGTTACTATGCACTTTTGATGGGTGTACGCAAAGGAAATCAATATTACTAAAAACATATTGCTTTTCTACTTCCGTCTTCATACTTGTATTATGGCTTCTTCTGATAGCATGCCTGTAACTAAAAATAGTTCTGAGCAAACTTATTCGTATCTTCCGTGTAAAACCATTAAATTCTCGTGTGATTGTAGGTCCTCGTTGTGTAGGTTTTGGCCGAGGGTACATAATTAACTCCAAATGGACCGATTGTAAAACTTCTGTTGTTTAGGTTTTGGACGAGGGCAAATAAATCATACCTCAAGTGGACCAATATCTTACAACTTACATGAATGTAATTATTATATTTTGAGACATTATAAACCTTTGGATATAACAAAGACATACGGTTGAAATCTTTTATAGTAAACACATACTAAATGAATAATCAAAAAAGTTATGGTGAGTGACCTGCTGATTGGGTGGTGCATATACTACTGGGCACTTTCCCCCTAATTCTCTGTGCAAGGGAGGGCACTTCTTATCCCATTCCCCAGCAGTAGGGGGAATCTCTCCATTTCCCCATGAACAAGCATCAAGAACTAGAACTAGAAATGTGGAGTTCGTAAGTCTCGCCTGCCATATATTTTTGATTACAATTAGTAACAATGCAAGTTTTTACAAGTAACATAGATTATACAAAAAATGATAAGACTTTTATAGCCATGGTTGGCAAATCGTAAGCATCAACCCAGGTAATTAATACTGCAAAAACAACCCTCAACCATACATATCTGACATGGTTAAGCCTGTTCCACAAATCTCTATTCTTATGTAAGAATAACAAAATTAATATAAAAACAACACTTAATTTAAATTGCCTTAGTATATTCTGTCAATATCCTCACTACCTAAAGTATTGAAATTGTTATGCAAATATGCTAATTTAAATGAACACAGAACTCCCAATCATCAATAAGGTCCAATGCTTTCCATAAATTTGGGAATACACATGTAGAGCATTCCTAAGTTGATAATGAGCAGAGGTTTAACATTTTGCATATACTCTATCATGCTTAATTATGGTTAAAATGCACACATTACCATACCATTCAGCATAATCAATTGCCTTCACATGTATCATTTGTGTAAATAACAGCACCATACCCACTCTAATTTAAGAAATATAAGAGAATCATACATTTCTATTGTTATGCCAATAAGTTAATTAGTATGCACATGCCCCCTCACCATTCATAGCTTAAGTTGATCGCACGAAAGCATATTGTTATGCACCATTAAGTGTGAACAATGCTCTGCACATAAATGATTTTTGTGCAAGCAAAATCAACAAACCCACTTTAGTTAAAGAGATGTCATCAATACAAATATTTTCATTGTTATGGAAATAAGCCAATTAGTATACACTCACATCCCCCAATCATGCTCAACTGAACAGTACCAATGCACTATTCCCCTATGTCAAGCTACATGAATGTACACCATTTATAACTTAAGCTATGATCTCAGGTTAAACATTTAGCAGCAAAATTTATTGTTATGCAAATAACCTAAATAATATGCACACTATACCTCGCTATTAAGTGTGAACAATGCTCTTCACATATACTATCATTTGCTTAAGCAAATTCACCACACCAGAGATACCATAGATACAAATATTTCCATTGCTATGCAAATAAGCTAATTAGTATGCACACACATTCCCCAATCATCTCAACTGAACAGTACCAATACCCTCTACTACTGTACCAAGTTATTATCTCAGGTTAAATACTTTGTACGAAAGTCTATTGTTATGCAAATAATATGATTATTATGACACACCTTACCATTAATTGTAGACAATGCTTTTCACCTATATGAAAATCTATGTAAACAAAACCCCTACATCCACTTGAATTTAAGAGATATCATAGAAACAAAAGTTTGTATTGTTATACAAATAAGTTAATTAGTATGAACACACAACCCCCAATCATGCTCAATTGAACAGTACCAATATCCTCTACCTCTGTGCCAAATTATATTAAATGTACACCATTCATAACTTAAGTTATGAGCTCATGTTAAACATTGTGTACGAAAGTTTATTGTTATGCAAATAACCTAATTAATATGCACATTACACCTCATCATTAAGTGTAGACAATGCTAATCAAATATATGATCATTTGTGCAACAAAATCTCCACATCCACATTAATTTAAGAGATATCATAGATACAAACATTTTCATAGTTATGCAAATAGGCTAATTAGTATGCACACACAACCTCAATCATGTTCATTTGAACAGTACCCATGTCCTCTACCCCTGTGCCAAGTTACATGAATGTACGTCATTCATAACTTAAGTTATGAGCTCATGTTAAACATTTGTGGACTACAATGACGATGATGATGACGACGACGCCGATGACGACAGGATGATCCCTATGTCTCTTCATCCTGCTTCGCAGGCGAGACAAAAATCACTCTACAATGAGATGTCATGTTACATTATTTCTGGGTAAAAAAATGAACCTATAATGGACTAGTACAACTTTTATTTAGGTGGCACCTTAAAGGATTAGTTCAGTGGTCAAGAAACTACTCCAATGTCTTACTTCTTTAAGGAGATATTTAGGTTTATTGTTCTGTATTATTTGTGTAGAAATGACTAATGTGTAAAGTCTACTGTACAAAATTGGTGCCCTAATCTTTACCTTCTTAATAATTGTCAATGTCTTTTAAAGAAACAAAATTCATCAAACTTTCTTCAGTTGGTAAATTACAATTACCTGAAGACATATCCAATAGATAAGCCACAGAATTTGAAAACAGAAAAATATAATATTTAGAAAAGATGTCGTCACAGCTAGTCTGATATCAGTTGTTTCTATACAAATGAGAACGGACTGGAATCATCTCCTAAACGGAATAAGAGTTCTAAATCCTTTCTTCAGTTTGTTTAATTTTAAGTCCTCTTTCATATAAGAAGGACTTTCTTGACCACTGAACTAATCCGTTAAAAAACTTATAATTTAGAGATTTCATCTGCTTTATAACTCACAAGGTCCAAAAGCCTGTTCCACATAATCAACTTTATATTCTCCATCCCAATCAAAACCTCTTCTTTCAGACAATTGTGATAACGAGACTGCAATCCTTCCATTATTGCTTGCTTCTTGTTCTCCCTTACGCATATCACAAACGGAAAACCAAATTTATCTGAATAATTGCTGTTTAGTTTGGTAAGAAGTTTTAATTCTTCCAAACTTAATGACAGTAAACCAACACCTTGTTGTTCAGCGGTAGACTCTTTTGATACATGATTGGATAGAACTAGTTTCCCTGCAAGGATTGGAATGCAACGTAAGATACCTTCTTTTCCTAAACAAAAAAGAAGGACAATTTTAATACATAATTTGTTCAGACAAATTACATTTTAGAGTTGTTTGACTAAAAATGACATTGAAATTGAAATGAAGATGTAGTCATGTAACCTTCATCAGATAATTGGTGCCAAATGAGAAACAAATGTTTTATATACTTGTAAATCGACTTTCTTAGCTTTCAAAGATCACAGTGATTGATTATGCTTTTAAAATATTTAATACGATCACAATACATCATACATTGTGTCATACATTACCTTTAAATGGCAGTTCGTCAATAAATTTGGTAAATTCAGAGTAGAGATGATTCAGATTAGTGAATGGTTTGGATGACCATACTGACAATGCAACCAATGGTGTTCTTTCAACAAGTCCACTGAAATATTCACCAAAGACTTCAAAGCTCATTGAATTGACTTCTGTTATTGTCTTTAGACGAGACATCTTTCTGTTAAATTAGAGATTAAAAACTAGCTTTCATTAGTGCTGGCATAAAATAATTTCACAGTATAATCAAATTTAAGCATAGTAGTAAATACAGTAGAGGTAGAGATCAACTGGTCACAATCACGATACCAACCACAATGATACGTTGCATAGGAATAAAGTGGATTTAAAATTATCGTTCCATCAATCCCTTATCTTATCCTCCCCTGTAATGGATTCTCTATCTTTGCTTCTTACACCTGCATTTTTCTTTTTTCCTTTGTAACATAATTTCCTCATACTCTTATACATACAAGCTGTTCACGTATCCTCTGGATGCAGCTTCTTTTCATTCCATAATTTAAATTTGTATACTTTATTTTGTCTCTTTTGATAATTTCTGTTACATTGTTTTTGATGCAAATATAGTTAAGATTGTTTACTTTGCCAGGTGGAAATCATGTGTGACACATTTTGCCTCTGAGACTGTGACAATACTTATTAAAAATATTCCAGCAAGAGTTACTGAAATATGTCTAAGATATTTGCAGTTACTTCAAACTTCTCTGCCAGATCACTATGATGTAAATTACACCGAAGTCGTGCATTAATCGGTAAACAATCCCTTTGATTACCAGATTTGTGCATAGAGCCGTTAATTGATGAAAGCTTAATCGTAACTATATTTCTCTCTCCTTTAATTATGTGAGTGGAGTAATTGTTTTATATCATAATTGTTTTATATCATAAGGCATTGTAGCATGCCGAGAATGGCATTCACTTAGTAGTGGAATCAAAACGCAAAAATAGAAAATAGGTTTATAGCTGTGTATTCACTCTTCTAACTTGATGAATAAACAGAAAGTATGATGAAGACTACATGTCTGGATTGGAGTATAGTCGAAGTATCTTCTGCTCTTAAAGGTGGGGAAAATGGGTATATTTATAATGAAATCACTTCCTGTCTCAGATGATATCATCTATCTATGAAGTAATGAAAGTAACTTCCAAGAAATGAGGATATACTCAACAGCTATTTAATATTAATAATTCACCATTATCCCTATTATAACTATAAGCTTCCCATGGCAACTTAACCTGATAAATGAACCTGCTAAGCTTCTTCCAAGTACCAATGTGATGTCAATCACCTTATTCAGCGAATCTCTCCAAGCCTTCTGAATGGTATCAATTATGCTTATTCAATATTAAGAATTGATGAACCACCTTGAAAAACCAAGCTGAAAGGTCGGTAAAAAACAAGGTCACTAAAATTACTCAAGGATAACATTTGAGATAACTTGTGCTTATACCGGAAATGGATTTCTCTATATTACACCACCCCTCCTCAGGGGGAAGTAAGTCCCATTGCTTCTAGCCCTAATGTCACAGGTCATGACAATTTGTGTCAAACAATTCAAAAATTCAACTAGGACTTCACAACATTCTAAACTTCTAAAAGAAAATATAAATTATTCAAAAATAGCAATTAGTGTCTGGATAAACAATATGGTGGTATCCATCACTAAAGTACATGCAAAGCTAGAAAAGGATAACATAATAAAATAATACATAAAATATACCGAATCTTTAAAGAATGAAGGAGATGTGTACATTGAAAGATAAATATTAAAACTTATTTTTTAAAGATACACACAGTAAGCATATGCAACTATTTACCGTGCAGTTTACGGACATGACTCGTTATTAAGGAGTCACAAAATCTTCCATCCAAACTGAAGCTCTTGGTTCCTCAGTATATCTTCTTAACGAGGCACTAGAATCATTATGATTATGCCTTTGAATTACTAGTTCATACACTAAATCATCAAAATCATCTTCTTGCCGAAGAAGTGCGGTAGCATCAGAATTTACATTTTGATCAGAAATTGCAGACAATGTTGATTTTCACTAACATTTTTAAGAATAATAACACTATCTGAGCCATCAATATCATAACCATCAATTTTTGAAAAACTTTTTTTCAACCTGTTAAAGTGAATGACAAAACGTTGAGAAGCAAGTTTGACAAAACACCCTTCTTAACAGCTATAACACTAAATCACCAACATTAAAAGGTTGACCAAGTTATTTCTTAACATACAATTATTTTTGTCTTTTTTGTTTTAATTTCATTTTCTCCCTGACTTTTTCAAAAGAATTCTCCAAATTAGGCTTTAGTTCAACAACATATTCACTTGGATTTGTCTGATCATGCTGAATTCTATTGTACATTATATCAGGAGGCACAGTAATTGAATTTCTCTCGCAAACATAAGATAATGAGGAGTATAATTTGTTGTTTCCTGGATACTTGATCTGTAAGCACACATAACTTTGGGTAAAATCACATCCCAATCATTCTGATTATCAGAAATGAACATAGAGAGCACATCTTTAATCGTCCCATTAGCTCTCTCCACTAATCCATCAAACTGAGGATGATAGGAAGTCGTCATAGTCTTCCGAATATCAAAGAGCTTACACATTTATGTAAAAAGTTCATCTCGAACTTTCTACCTTGATCAGTATGGATAATCTGGAGCACCAAAGCGGCAAATGAAATTATCCACAATAACTTGAGCAACAGTAGAAGCATTTTGATTTTGCATGGGAAACACCTCAGCCCACTTGGTTAAATAATCAATAATCACAATGATATATCGATTGTCAAGATCAATTTTGGGGAGAGGACCCATAATATCAATTGCAACCCTCACGAAAGGATAACCCACTCTACTTGTTTGTAACAAAGCCCTTACCGATTTCTTTGGTTTTTTCGTGTAGAACATTTTTCACAAAACCTACAATGATCTTCCACATCGCTTTGGACACCATACCAATGAAATCGTTTTCTTATTTTCTGAACGGTTTTGGTTACTCCTAAATGACCGTAAGTTTGAGAATTGTGCAATTGCAACAAAACTTCATTAATCATGGCTGAAGGAAACACAAATTGCAACCATTAGTCAACATTTGTATCAGACTCCCATTTTCTATACAAAAGACCATCCTTCAACAAAAGTCTATCCCATTAAAACCATAAACTGTTGACACCTTTAGAGGTACCTTGAATTTCTGAATTTGGTGGTCGGTCATTATTCTTTTCAAGCCAGCCAATAATAATTTTTAACACTAGGTCCTCCACCTGAAATTTTCTTAATTATTCTTTGAAATAGCCTGGAGACCAGTTTGACTTATGACTTGATATGGCTTTGATACTAATTTCTTTCTGACCAGAGAGGGGCAACCTAGACAAGGCATCATCATTGTCATGACGTTTACCAGCACAATGTTCAACAATAAAATCAAATTGAGCTAACTGTTCTAACCACTTAACCACCGCACGACCTGACCTTCTTGTTCTTTAAAGCTTTGTAACCACCTATAAGCACCATTGTCAGTTCGAACTGTAAACGAATGTCCTAATGAATAGTGTCTGAAATACTTGCACACTTGTCACACTTCCCCGTAGTAATCCCTGGTAATGCAGTGCACAACACTGCAGCTAAGTGACAATGGCGAAAGGCGAGGATCCAGCGCCTCCCAATAAATAGAACATGTGCCTAAGGGATAGAAACCCTGACAGATAGCCTTGGTCCTCCAGGTTAGAGGTTGATGGCGGGGCCAATCACCCAGCATCAAAAAACAAACCTCGATTACAGAAACACAAATGTAAATCCACCTAACCTTCAAGATGCTGTGGTAGCTCGGATTAAAGGAAGTAGGACGCTTCAGGGTGAAAGCCAAAGGAAGCTCAGGAGCTAAAAAGACCAATAGTCAATCTAAAATCCCAACTTAGACTAGGCCACTGGAACGTGAGGACCCTGTATGTAGCAGGGAAAGTTGCACAAGCAGCGAGAGAGATGAGAAGCACCAATATTGACATTATGGGGATAAGTGAAAGTCATTGGATGGGATGAGGAAAGATAAAACTCTGCACTAATGAAATTGTCATCTACTCTGGTAGAAATGATAACATACATTGCCCACGGGTAGCTATCATAATGACCAGTGAAGCTGCAAAGTCCATGGTAGACTGGACACCAGTGAACGAGAAACTAATAGTTACCAGATTCGAATCAAGGTATGTAAAACTGACCATAATACATGCATATGCTCCCACTGAAGATGCAAAGGACCTCTTGAAAGGTGCATTCTATGATGACTTGCAAAGTGAAATTGACAGAGTCCACAAGCCATGACATGCTGATTATATCAGGGGACATAAATGCGAAAGTAGGCTGTTATAGCCTCAATTACAAGAGAACAATGGGGAAACATGGAGCAGGAACCTAAAACAACAATGGACCACGACTCTGCGATCTCTGCGACATAAAGGAACTCGTCATCACGGACACACTTTTTCCACACAAAGAAATACACAAACTAACGTGAGTATTTCCTGATGGGTTAATATCAAACCAAATCAATCACACATTAGTCAACAGAAGGTTCAGAAGCTCAGTAAGAGATACAAGAGTCCTGAGATCTGCAGACATAGCAAGTAACCACTATTTAGTCAGAACTGCAATACAACTTAAGTTAAAGAAGGCTCCACTTCACGTAGTGAACAGAAGGAAAAGGTATGATACAAAC
>JAIGNY010000920.1:0-2500 GCA_020152595.1 Chiridota heheva
TTTGAGTCCCCATGGAAAAGAGGCAAAAGGGATGATATTGCCGTGATAAAGAAAGAGAGAGTCTGTTTAGAGGCATAGATGCAGCCCAAGAAATGAATTGATCACCATCAAAATTGTCAGTGCAAATATTTTCTTCAACTTCCTCTAGCCATCTATAAAAAATAGGAATCAAAATGGTAAATATACAAACTTTCAATTTTTAACAAACAACATTACTTTAAATAGAACACATTATTCCTTAAATGTTAACTTTCAGCAGTAAATAACTTCGTCAACCGTATTCATCTTAAATGATAATCGAATTTTTGAATGATTTTTGTGCCGTTGGAATCTTAGATCCAGTGACATTCTTTAATATTAACACAAAACATCTTTGTAATTACAGGTATCTAAGTTCTAAGATTTTACTAGTGCCACTATTTAAAAAATTACATAAATGATTTTTTTTAAAAGAAGTTTTATTCAAAGCAAAATATATTTTCATTATGCAATTAAACGACTTCATTAACTTTGTGATACAGAAAGATGATAAAGGTAACGATTATTATCGTTAGTCTCGCTCTTGAACCTTTTCAATTTTTGGCAGATGACTTATATCTCTGTTCTGGTCCACTGCTGTGTGTTTCTTCATATTTGCAGTAGGGATACATGTGTAAACCTCTGGCAGTAAAGATGCAATTTTGGTGTTTGGAGGTTCATTATCAAATTTCAGATTCAGAGCATTACGGTGTGTGCCCATATTTTCAGTGGTGGGGTACTGAAAGAGAGATATCCCTGTTCCATGCAAGGCATCTTTAAACGTAGTAGAGCTCGGATTGTGGTCTATGTTGTCGTTGGCAGCTGTAGTGGACAAAATCTTTTTGGAGCTTCAAAGGTCAAACGACACCTTCATCCTTAAAGCGTTTGGAGATACTGTTTCCCATGCTTGTTGAAATGGACATAACTCTACCATAAGAAATAGATAAGCCAAGTTTGAAAATATCGTCAAATAGCTGCTTTTTTTTAGTCTTATCATGCAAAGTCAAGCCAACATAGATTGGTAGTGGTATTTTTTGCTCTTTGTAGTGGTATATTTTTTTGGAATCTCCACCACATTTTGTGGTACTGTTAAACTGGATCAACTGTGACAGTGTCATACTATTTTGGTTAACTTGGCTTTTTTTCAGTTTCTATATTTGGCCCATCTAAGATCATGCATACCAAGGCTAGAAAAGGCTTTGGTGCTGACTGTTCTTGAAACGATGGCTCAGCCGTTAAATTGAGACTTTATCTAAAGCATGTCTCTACCAATAATTGTTGCATTCTTAAAAACGTGTAAGGCATCTTCATCAATTATGGTCGACTGCTCTCCGCAGAGCTAGTCCGATATCACTTTTACAGACAAGGAACACATCACGTCCTTGTTTATGAGCTTGCAAATTGTGTAGCTGTGAAAGAAATCTGCTAGCTTGAAAAGTAGACTAACATCTTCGTTCAAGATGGCGTGGTGCTTTACTTCTTGCACAAGCAAATCACCTGCACTGAGTTTTACAAGGAGTTGCTGATCTTGCAATTGAGTGGCACATTTTCGAACCTTAATATCAACCTTAAGAGTTGGAGCATTATGAAGAACTAATCCTGGTATGCTTTCATCGCAATGAGCACATAGACACTTGAGAAGACCCATTAATTGGCCTACTTTTGCGTGTGAGTATTGTCTTCTGCATTTTTTCCATCACAACAAGCTCTTTTTCAGCTCTTCTATGCTTAGTCTTATTGAACTTCAGTTAACAAGACTCGTGCCAACGTGCATTGTTTTCTGGGAGAGTCAATTCAACACCATGACACATATCTAATCTTTCAACGTCAAGTTGTATTGGCAGATCATTCAATTGATTGAAACGAGTAATATTTTCTGCCAGAGTCCTACCAATGTAGCGTTCAATCCTTTGTGGTTTGTAAGTGCTTCATTTGTGGTACTCTGACACAATGCGCACAAAGCCCAATCGGTGCTGCGCCTGTTATTTGTATCTTGTTTTGACGGACCAGGCACATAAGCTGCGTCATCTTGTTCTGTGACATAGCGAAGGTCTGTTAAGTCTATGCTCCTCAATTTGAATTTTACATGCTAAGTTGAACCTGAAAGGGTAAAATTGATATTTTAAGTATATTATAAAGATATAGGGTGCAAAGTAGAGAAAATATAAAAGACTTCAGCATTATTCTAAATCTTTTGAAATGTATAAAATTAAATTTCATCAAAAAAGAAAAACAATGATACAACTTTCATCTAATAAATGCTACGATATGTTAACTTTGAAAAACATCATAATTTATACATAAGTGTATCGTCAGAAGACAGGACATTCTAAATAAGGATTTTACATACATACACACCCACACACACACACACATGCACCCTCACACACACACACACACACCCGTACACACACATTCACCCACATACAAACTACTTCTGTATGCACGTTATCAGCTTCAACTTGGGCCATCTGACTATAAC
>JAIGNY010000920.1:7500-25000 GCA_020152595.1 Chiridota heheva
TAACAACATATATTTGTAAACGACTGTTATACATTGTGACGAAAACCGATTTGTTTTGCAGAAGTAAGAAGCTACCCTATTGTATGGTATCGCCTAATTATTAATAGTGAAAGGTTCTAATCTTGTTATATTTGTTCAATTCATGCGGAATGCAAGAGAAGAAATATCTAGATATAGGTATGCGTTTCTGTAGATATTTTTTTGAACTTCAACATACTACGAAATTCGTTTGTACTAAGAGGTGTATTGCGATAAAGATTCACGAATAACAATGTTTATTAGCTTTGAATTGGTTAGTTCGGGTAGTACTGTAACTTCATCAAATAGATTTATATTTAAAGGAATATTCCATTGAAATTTCACGTTAATTTATGAGGTAAATGTAAAAATATATTTCTTTTATTTAGAGTGCAAGGTACACGTTAACGATTTTTTCTCTTTTATAAGAAATGAATAAATAAAATAAAGAAAATTGCCAAAAAATCAAAGAAAATGCGAATTTCTAAAATAACCAAATAGAATTATCTGTTAAAAGGTACATACACCCAAAACTACCCGATTACATTACACTGTAATATGATTCCATAAAAACGTGCACATAGCAAATAATCGTGGATTACATAACTACATGGATTGCAACAAATACAACATTCAATAGAACGTAACCCCATCAAAGTGATAACTAGAAATCCCATCTTTTACACCCTTTACAAAAGTAGTGTTAGATACATTACAATTCGCAGTCGTAAAAGGCTAATTTACCAGGAGGCAAATGAAAGCTTCTAACACGGCTGGAAATCGCATAAGTTTTACATTTTATACCAAATTAAACATAAAACGAATCTTTTTATGTCGTTTATAGACTAATTATCATTTACAAATATACACGTACACCTATCCCATATCAAATGATTCCTATAATTCATTTTCTGCATATTCTAAGAAAATGGATACTTCATATGTATTTACGAGTTTCTAAGAGCAAAATGGATATTTTTTTTATTTTTATAGCATAGCATAACATAACATAACATAACATAACATAACATAACATAACATAATATAACATACCACAACATAACATACCATAACATAATATACATTAACATAACAAGACGACTGGTCCATAAAATCCCAAACTGAAACCACCACCACCACCACCACCACCAAACATAATCCACAGATAATGTACCAGACGAATCTACAACCTCACGACCTATGTTAATGTACAATCATGAACTTCAGACAATCCTACATGAGGCTTGTCTACAGAGCCTGATCCAAGACTATCTACCCAAACAGAAACCCTGCCAACCTTGTCACCCAAGGAAGTATGAAAATCACATGTCTGACTACCCGAATCCAAACCAATAAACTCAGTACAAACACTTGCATCAACCTTTTTTCAGCGATACAACTGCAACTATCAAGTCTTAACTCAAAAACGTTCAACCTTATACACTTTGAACAAACAAATACAAAACTATCCACCGATGCTTCCTTAAATCTCCATGTGACACAATCATTATATTTCATGCTATAGTTTATATTTTGTAGCTTTATTAATCTTTTACGTGTCTTATTCACGGTAATTAAAAAAATCAGGAAACGAACCTAGAGGAATACGTCATATATTTGCTTTAATGTTCACGTCCACTAGGCATATCTTTTCAGAGTATTATCAAAATAAGTATAGAAGTACTCTGAAATTTGAGAACGCGTTGTTATTTTTTTAATTTTTTTATTGTCTTGATTTCAGTCTTTGCAAATGATGCCCAACAACTTAATGATTGGATGCAAATACATTGATGCTTGATTCACGAGCTCGTCAAAAAGGAATATTAGATTATTGAAACATAACCATTCACTCAACGAAAAAAAGGCGTATTTCCAGTTAACAAATTGGAAAAATTACAATCAACTCCTAGAAAATAGAACAGCTTCCATTTATAGCTTAGTTTGACGACTAATTATAAAATATTATCTTCGTGATAACACATTCCAGCAATATAAGAAAGTATATTCAATATCCCAATAAATTGAACTCCAGCACTTTGTCTCACTTTTTCAGATTTTAGGCAAATTTCCAGATGTTTTTTTTTCTTGACGGAGTAAGACCGAGACATCTGCTGCCAGATGAGCTACTTCTCGTTTCCTTCACGAATCTTTGCTTCATGAAAGAAGTCAGCAGCGTGAACAGAAGCGGATTCAGCGCTGAATTAAGGGGCAAGATTACAATTGCTGCCCAAGCATATACATGTGGTGGTACTTCGAGGTACCCTATTTGTGTTGATAATCCCATGAATATGATAGGAAACCAACATAACATATCAGTTGCAACGAGAAACAATAATCTTAATGCCAAAAGTCGATCTGTTTTCACGTGTTCGCTTTTTCGAACTTTTTGCGAAATCTTATTTACGCCTACCATCATTCCAACGTACAATACCAGCATCAACATGAAACACAAAAAGTTGAAACCAAGAAATAACGAAACGGAGAATATCCACCCAGGTGATCGATCACCTGTTAAGGGAAGTGACAAACAAACATTTGACATGGTGCCGTAGAAACCTTTACCGTAAACAAAGACAGGGACAAAGCTTATTACTAGCCCAATCACCCAAACCAATAGTGTTAAGATACATGCATGAACAAATTGTAATTTAAATTCTGAGAACGGAAACGAAATACTTACAAAGCGATCAAAAGAGATAAGAAGCAAAAACATGACGGAACACCAGCAAACATGCAAGGTAAGTTATCTTTCCAAACATAAACATAGTCAGCAAAATATCCATCATAAATAAAATCAGTAATTGCTAATAACATGAGATATATTCCCATCAGCAAATCAGCTATCGCCAAGTTTGAAATAAGCAATGCTTGGACCGGGACTATTGTTTTATTTCCAAAAAGATGTTTGATTAGGCGTAATGACAATGTAACGATATTTCCAATTATTGAAGAGATCCCGATTATCCACATAAGTACCTTCAAAGCATAATTACGCATCAAGTTTTTGCAGTCGGAAAAGATGTCCTTAATTACCGGATATAATTGATTATTACTTGCTTTACACGTTGGCTTAGATTTTGGTAGGCAGCACACCAAAATGGTATTCGTAGTCCTGCGAAGTAGGTAGAAACAACATAATGACAAGCATATAATGAGAGAAATGTATACATTTGTAATCAAAATTAATACTTCAGTAAATTAAATATATAAATGAAAATAAATTTGCGGAGGTGAGATGCATCGTCGTATTTTTAAATATTTTATTATTATGAATGTGAATCATCATTCCAAACTGCATAGATTTGAACAATGGTGACGTACATGCAAAGGTTATTCTGCGTACGAAGTTATCTTTCAAGTCAAATTTTTCAGATCCAAGAGCATCAACCAGTTAAAAGTAACCAATCCCCTTTGTATTACGTGTACTAGGTGCAACACATAACGGCTTAAAAGTAACCAATCCCCTTTGTATTACGTGTACTAGGTGCAACACATAATGGCTATTTCAGGGTTTTTTTCTGAATATATCTTTAATGCAAAAATAAAACGCTTTCTTTTTATTTTATCTTCTAGAATTTCTCTAACGGCAGAGAAATTTGCGGAAATTCATTCTTTACTAAGTTTTTACATGTTATGGGCGATGCAAACCATTTATCATCCACCATTTATTGTTTTACATAATCATTATTATTATTATTATTATTATTATTATTATTATTATTATTATTATCATTATTTATTTCATTTCATATAGCGCATGCCATAACATGGTTTTCGGCTGCGCTTTACAATTAAAATGCAAATATAGAAAAAATATATAATCATGTACGTATAAATATCAAAATCGGATAAAGGAAAATACAATACTCATAACAAAACTACAGTAAAAACTTAAATATAAAAAGTAATTTGGAAATCGATAAAATGATTTAGAAAAATATTACTTTGTATAAATGGTATATAAGACTGGATATAAAAAGATAAAAAAGTGTAAAATGCAATTTCAAAAATTAAGAAGGGAATAGATGTGTCTTCAGCTGCCTTTTAAAAATGTTTACATTGGGAGAAAGTTTGATGTTATTTGGAAGTTTGTTCCAGAGTTCTGCTCCTGCAACACTAATAGCTCTTGTGGCAAATGTTTTACGCTGAGTACGTGAAATCACCAATTTGTAGGCAACATTACAGGAGCGGAGGGATCTGGTTGAATTAGTGGCCAATGAAAATTTACACCTAAGGTAATCTGGGGCCGACTTTTCAACAACAGACTTGTATATCAGGGTCAACACTTTATGAATAATTCGGGACTTGATAGGAGCCAATGTAAATCACGTAGTGCCTGAGAGGCACTTTCTCTTCTCCTCTTCTCAAAACTAGCTTTGCTGCCATATTCTGTATTCGTTGTAACTTAGCAATATTAAAATCAGGCGTATTTAAGAAAATAGAATTTATGTAATCCAAGTGGCTGATAACTAATCCTAATACAATAGCGTGACATGCATCAAATGTTAGTACATTTCTTATGCTACGAACTAGTCTGAGATTAGCCATGACAGCCCTGCACCTTGCACTGATCTGAGTTTTGAATGCCAAATTTGTATCTAAATGAACCCCTAAATATTTCACACAAGTGGCAGCTTTCACAATTCCACCATTGATAGGGACACTGTCAACAAGGCATTTGGATAACATTTGTCTTGACCCGAACTGTATAAATTCAGTTTTCGTATCGTTAAGTTTGAGTCTATTTTGATTCATCCAGATTTTAACTTGCTGCATGGTGTGTGATATTTCATTTTTGACTCTAGTGGCATCCTGAATGGTAGCTTGGTGAGATTGCTTAATCGCATGATCATCAGCGTACCCGTGCAGTTGAAAGCAATTAGGAATGACATATTGCAATGTACTAGCATACATTGAATATAAAACGGGTCCCAAGAGACTTCCTTGTGGAACACTGAAATCTAATGGTTTGTAGGTTGAATAAGAATTATTAACCTTAACACAACACCTTCTGCATGACAAATAGTCAGTAAACCATTTTTGTGACAATTGGTCTGTACCATATTGAGCAGACAACACTTTTAGTAAAACTTCATGGTCAACAGTGTCGAATTCCGCTGAGAGATCCATAAAACACATTTGTGTGACCTGTTTTCTCTCAAAACCCCAGAGTAAATCATCTACCAAACTAACTATTGCAGTTTCACAGCTATGATTGGGACGGTAAGCTGACTGATACGGTGGAAGGGGGGCCCACTTTTTACAATGAATATTTAATTGCTTCAGCACAACTTTTTCAGCAACTTTGGAGATAAATGGTAGATTGCTGATTGGTCTATAATTGGCCAAATTCAAGTCCAAATTGTGTTTCTTTACAAGAGGTCTAATGATAGCTTTTTTTTCCAGTCATTAGCAAAAGCACCACATTCAAGAGAAGTATTTACTACTTTTGTAAGAGGTTTAATAACTGCACTTAAAACATTCTTTAGAAGGTTTGTTGGTAAAGCATCATTGTCGCAAGATTTTGATGGCATGCTATTAATAATACTGATAAATTCATCCCCTGTAACATTAGCAAAAGCATTCAGTCTGACAGATACCATTCTCATAGGAGGATTGAATAGCTCAGAATCCTTTAGCTTTTCTCTTATCTTTGTAATCTTTTGTAAAAAGAATTCTATAAACTTCTCTAAAAAAACCTCATCATTTCCTAAGACTACAAGTAAGGGGTTTTGTACATCTTTTCCCATGATTGATTTAGCTAAACTATAAAGGCGTTTTGAGTCATGCCCACATTCCTTAACTACATTACTGATTGTTCTTTCTTTTGATTGTTTCAGCATAACAGAATACCTGGACCTCTCTGATTTCAATGTTTCCCAATTGTCTCTAGTTTTGTTTCTTTTCCATCTTTTCTCTGCAATTCTTACTGCTTGCTTTTGTTTCTTGAGTTCTGGAGTGAACCAAGGTTCTTTCTTTCGAGCAACAACAACCTTTTCAATTAACGGGGCATGATCATCTAAGACAGATAAGATTGTCCGATTGAACTGAGAAGCACACTCATCGATATAATTTGATACAAGAGGCTGTATGTTAAATGCATTTTCAATGTCGCGAGAAAAAGCATCCAAGTTAATACCTTTAATCTTTCTGAACTTTATACGTTTTTTCTCTTTCCGTGTATGCTCTCTCAACCTAAGAGAGAATGTAACGAAACGGTGGTCCGATAAGAAAGGTCCGACATCACATTCATTCAAAATTTTATCATTCGTTTCAGACTCTCCTTCAACGAAGACTAAATCAAGAATATTTCCTTGGTTATGTGTGTATGTATTGACTTCCTGTGAAAATCCCACGGCTTGCATTAATTTAATGAAATGTTATGCAGATGAACTGTCATTGTCATTAACGTGGATATTAAAGTCACCTACTATGACAACATTGGGCAATTGACTTGCAGGCTCCAGGATAAATCGATTAAGTTAATCAAAGAATGTATTAAGGGTTACACCAGTTACAGATGGGGGCCGGTATATAACATATATATTAAATTTTGATGTGTGCTTTATAATTTCCCAGTGACCAAACAATAATACATGTAAAATGGGAATACAGTAGCTCTGAGGTTAGAAATCTGTATTCTGAACGAGAGGTTCGATTCCCGGCCGAGCAGCTGTGTTGTGTCATTGTGCAAGGCACTTTATCCCGCTTACCTCAGTTCCACCCAGGCTGTGGGAATTGGTACCAGCATTGTTGGGCAATTAACCTTAGAGGAAGGGGCAATCGTATGCTCCTTTCTGCTTGCATCAAGAAAATTGAGAATAAGCACCGACCATATGGGCTCGGATGGATTGAACTTTATCTTTACACGTACATTAGGTTATGTTTCAAGTATTGAACAAAAAACTTACAGATATTCCAATGTTACGAGGTCTTTGCCGACATTTGGTTCCCAGTGATTAATGAAATTTTCATGTATTTGTCTATAAGAAGGTAAAACAAACAGAACAAATTTCCAATGATCGTTATTCCTGAGTGTCTCTCAGTCTAGTATTCTCTCCCAATCGAGAGATTACTTTGATCGGGAGATATGTTGTAACCATTACTCATATTGGCAGCTTCCAATTTTGAATTTGTCTTTATCAGCATAATAGTAAGCACTGTTTTTTTTACTAATTTAGGAATTAAAAGTATAATGTTTCAAATTATATTTTTGTTATTTGAAAATAAAGATATTTTTTAGCTTTACCAGCGTAAACTTCTCGTTCCCTAAGGTGCTTTGAAATATTCTTAAGAAAACATATTTCATAGCCTCCAATCAGAAAATTTAGAAATGCATTGTTTATAACAAAGCCTCGTGATGTAGAAAACGCAACATAATTTGTGTAATATTTTTCACAAATAATTCGTTATAGTTAGAATCCAAACATTCACCATTTAACACAAAATACAAAAAATACATTACGCTATTTCTTAACCTCTTTTTTAATTGCCTAAATATCGTTTACCCCGCATGCGTCGATTTCATAATCGGGAAATCTCCTAACTGGGAGCGTAGACATGACTCTATATTTGACATTGATACTTAAATAATGATTTACACTATAAAATATAAAAGAAAACCAAGATCTTAATTACAATATTTTGAGTAAAAATAATCCGTCAAAAATTGCAAGTGGCAGCCGGTAAATCCGATTATCGTAAAAGTGTCTGAAATAAAAATGAAAATGTATTGAGTCTCTGGGCTGAACTATTTATAATAAATCAACACAAAATAATGTAATGAACATTCAATTTAATTGAGATTTATGGTAGCTAACCTATATATCTCGCTCTCTCTAGGTGCCGAGCTTTGGACATATTTGACTCGCTGCCTTCCTCTGCTTCTTTTGCCCTCAATTTCCACACATACTGCAAGCTGTTCCAACCCACCCTCCCTATAAACATGCCCAAAAAATTGCATTTGTCTTCTTCTGATGGCATTGAATAGGGACCTGTCCATGCCTGAAGCTATCAGGACATCATCATTTGTTTTCCTTTCTGTCCAAGATATTTTCAATATTCTCCTAAAGAACCACATTTCCGTAGCTTCTAATATTTTCTTGATGACACTGGTAATTGTCTAAGATTCACAGCCATAGAGAAGAGTAGACCATATATAGGCCTTCAAGACACGGACTTTTCTGTCCATTCCAATATTTTTAATCTTCAGCAATGTATTTATTTTTGTAAACATGTCTTTGGCAATTACAATGCATTTTGTAACTTGGTTAATGTACCGACTATCTGATCTTAATGTGTAGCCCAAGTACTTACACTGTTGTTCTTGTTTGATTATTTCTCCTTGGCTTCGTATACTATATAATGGGTTTATGGCTTATTTTGAAGCCACCATACATTATGTTTTCTTTACATTTAGAGACAGCCCAGTCTTTTCACTTTCCCCCTCTACAAATTTATCCAGAAGAGACTGCAGTTTTTTTCTGACTCTGCTATAAGCACCGCATCATCTGCATATCGTAGGTTATTCATCTGACTCTGCTATAAGTACCGTGTCATCTGCATAGCACAGGTTATTCATCTGACTCTGCTACAAGTACCGTGTCATCTGCATATCGTAGGTTATTCATATTATAAGCTCCAACTTTCAGCCCTCAAGACTGTCGATGTTACGATATATTGTTTCACTGTAAATGTTGAAAAGATCTGGTGACAAAACACACCCCTGCCTGACTCCTCTTCGGATTACTTTAAAATCACTGTAATCTCCTTCAAGTCTTATTCCTTCTCCCTGGTCCCAACATAAGTTTCTTATAACTTTTAGGTCTTTTGCGTCAATGTTCAAATTAATGAGTATTTCAAAGAGATCTTCATGTTTGACCATGTCAAAGGCTTTGGTGTAATCAATGAAACATAAATATAAATCTTTCTGTACTTCTATGCACCTTTTCATGATCATTGATAGTGTAAATATTGTATTCCTAGTGCCTTTGTCTACAAAAACCAAATTGTGTTTCTGAAATGTCTGGTCCAATACTATTTATCATAACTTTAATAATGCACCGACTATCTGTGTTAGTGCATAACCCAAGAACTTAAACTGTTGTGCTTGTTTAATTATTTCTCTTTGGCTTTGTATACTACATAATGGATTGATGGCTTTTTCTGAAACCACCATACATTCTGTTTTCTCTACATTTAAAGACAACCCTCTCTTTTCACTTTCCTCTACAACTTTATCCAGAAGAGACTGCAGTTTTTCTTCTGACACTGCTATAAGTACCGTTTTATCTGTATAGTGTAGGTTATTCATATTATAGCCTCCAACTTTTAGCCCCTCAAGACTGTCGATGTTACTGGGTATTGTTTCACTGTAAATGTTAAAAAGATCTGGTGACAAAACACCCCCTGCCTAGCTCCTCTTCAGATTACCTTAATTTCACTAAAATCTCCTTCAAGTCTTATTGCTGCTTTCTGGTCCCAATATAGGTTTCTTAAAACTCTTAGGTATTTTTCGTCAATGTTCAAATTACTGAGTATTTCAAAGAGATCTTCATGTTTGACTTTGTAAAAGGCCTCGGAGTAATCAATATAACTGAAATATAAATCTATCTGTATTTCTATGTACATTTCCAGGATCATTGATAATGTAAATATTGCATCACTGGTACCTTTGTCTACAACAAAACCAAATTGTGTTTCTGAAATTTCTGGCCAAATACTATTTCTCATCCTGGACATTAGAACAAGAAGCAAGACCTTGGTGATATGGCTCATGAAGCTAATGGTTCTGTGTAGTTCGTATTCTGTTGCACCTGATTTCTTGAGTAAGGTTATGAAGATAGATTTGCTCATATCTGGTGCTATCTCTCCTGTATCATATATCATATTTAAAAGCCTAGTTATAGTTGTAATGCCTACATCATCAAGAGCCTCAACACTTCATTGGCATTTTGTCAGGCTCCAATGCTTTCCGTTGTTTTATGCTACTTATGGCTCTTTGCTTTTCCTCCTTTAGTATTGGCGGGCCCTCCATCTTCTTTTTAATGGTAGTTTTTTCTCCTCTGTTAATTTTTCTCCCCTGTTAAGCAATAGTCCATCATATATAAAGAAACGTAAGCGATTCATGACTTCTGACGCACTTTATGAAGCCACGTACTTTAGCAGTTTCTATCGGAGGAGGATACATTCATTTACTTCAAATATGGCAGACACCATATTCAAAGACTGGTGTTAAATAGGATTTAGCCAAATAAAATAATATTCTTATAAGAGCATCCTTGAATATCAACATAAAACAACATATACATGATGCTACATCAAATATTGTGACAATGGATATTTGCTAACCCTAACCAGTAATAGACACAATCATGGGAATACTTTTCGAATATGAATAGCTCTGTATAGTGGAGCACCAATACATATGTTGCGCATCATAATGTGTTTCCATAACTATTTCTCTATCCATTTACGAAATCTATCAAACAATTAACATCGCTCAAAACTGTTGATTACCTATTAAAATACTTACAACACTTTTTATAATTGTTTTCAAAGACTGAAATTCTGAAAGGATATTTAGAAATAATTACTATACGATATTTAAAGCTACCTGTTAATCTATGCATCACAAGTTTACAGAACTTGAAAACGAATGCTTTAAACTATATTTTCCAAAGTAAATTAATTAGTCGATTTAGAATTTAGTTTTTGCAAACGAATGTATCTTATTTTACAGTTTAAAAGCTTTTATTTCACTGCAGCAATGACTTTAGTATAGTCGAGTCTTACAAATACTTTGTGAAATGCATTTTTTTCTTAAGCTGTAGAAGCAAATATTAAAATTGATTGGATATACGAAAAATAAAAAAGGACAATTTTAGAGCTAAGATTTACCTCCCAATGCATACATTACATTATTAAACTTAAAATATTCAAACAAAAGTGATCTAAACGATTCGTCAGAAATAAATTTGACCCTCACATAATGATATTCTGCAAAGTAATAAGCTATCTATCCTGCTGGTATATTCTGTTGTGTTAAAACGGTGTTAAAAACTGTGGTTTGTACTATAAAATGAATCACATCTTTTTAAACATAGTTGATAACGATGAAACAAGTTGTAGGCCTCTGGTTAGCACTAAGGCATTCGTAAGTCTTTAAGTTTCATTCGATGTATAACATTGAAGGAAAAAGATTCAATTGCAAATGAAAAGTAATAAGTTTTAAATACGATCATTAATTAATTAGCCATGCATCAATTCCTACTAAACATCTGATATTATATGGTTTCCTGTTGTTATTTTGACGATAGTATGGTGCAAAGTTTTACCCACTTTAATTTATGGCGAGTCAAGACTAGTTAGCAAGTTGTCCTCAATATTGATATACAATGCAATGTGACGTTCCAGATTGGCCAAAATGCTTACACACACTGGCAGGCCAATGAAACTACAGCCAAACTGACGTCATTAATATGTATCAACTTTACTAGTGATGTTTGAAGTGAATTTCTTGGAACGATATTCCGTCTTTTAACTTAAAAAAATATAACTACATAACTATTCTTACCTTGACAATAAACTACACAAGCAGACACAAATGTAACGCCTATAATAAATTCGATGATTCCCATGTTACCGTTCTCTCAACTGTACAAATGTTAACTGTTGTCTTATATTTCAATCCTATTTCACATCAACGACATCACTAAAGTCTGACTAATATATGTATGTACCTGTTTCATACTTATAGCTGTGATGAGCGTATACAGTTTGGTTGAAATGATTAATAAGCTATTTTCTCATTACAATAATTTGTTGTTAGGCTTATATCTAAATATATAGATATGGTAGCTCCACAGAACAATTTACCACCTTTCTGCTTCAAATTCCTTTAATAATGATTACAATAATGATTACAATACAATAATGATTCACAAAGGTATCTACTTCATCGATAATGCGTTGTCATGTGGTAAAGACCGTAGATACTTAATTATCTTCATACCATATTACAAATACTCCTAGAATTGGTTTTTATTGCCTGTTTAGGTGATAATACATAATTAAAATATTCTTGGTTGTGCAACTGCTAATGAAATGTATTGCGTTTTACCATGGGCTAGTGGTTACTATTAAAACGAGCGTGAATATGATCTTTGATTTGCAAATGAAAGTATTAATACCAAATTGAGATGATTTGCATTAGGTATTTGTAATACAAGGGAGGCTCTCATTTTCACATAATGCACTACGTTTCTCATATACTCTTCCTCTTCGAACGATATTCAAATTATTGTAGAGTAAATCAGGATTAAATGGCGAGATTCGTTAAGTAAAAACCCCTTTTCCACGGGGATCTCTATGCTTAAACTTGTATAAATATAATAGGTTGTAAGTGTTTTTTAAAGAGATGTTGCCTTGCAATTTATTTGTAAAAATAGCATTGTTGATCAATCGGAAAACAAAAACTGACATACTCTCTTAGAAAATCCGTTGTTCAAGAATCCCCAGAAATATAAATATGTATCGATCGTTAAAGGAAAGATATATCCCATACAAAAAAAATTTAAACATATAAATTGGTAACGTCACTTCCGGTTTTCAATCTCCCGTATTGATTGCAAGAAATATACGATGTTATCGATCACACATCCGCCAGACCAAACATAGGGCCTACATGTGTTATCGATAACATCACAAATTTCCCGCAATCAATAAAACAAAATTGAAAAACAAAAATGACATTACCAGCACGGCGCCGTTTAACTTTGAGATTATTTATGGGACGATACCTTTCCCTTAAAATGAGGTTCTCCCAATATGGCATAGGCTTTCATAAGGCCGATTTCGATAAATACCATGCTTGGATAATTGTTGTGAAAATAGGCTACGATAACCTATGTCTTGTTTGCATAAACGCAAATGTTATATGTGTTTTAATATGCGTGTTTTTGCGTGAAGGTGGGATTGAGATTCTCTATTTCTTAGGCTCGTAAGTCAAATTATAGGTTTTGTAGAATTTGTAGCGACAGAAAAGAACTTCGATATAGCACGGCAAAGTTTTTTTTCTAATTAATAATTTAATATTATATATATTATTTGAATTCGATCCGCTTTTCTGAAATAGTTTTATTTCGTAAACTTGACGTTTGTGGAAATGCTCATTGCAATTGCGATTGAGAACTGTAAATCCAAGTTGTGGGATGCATAGATGGGTTCAATATTTGCTAAAATGAAAATAAGCTGCATGGCAGATAAAGGACGAAATGATTTTATTTTTTATCATTTTTCTTATCTTGATGGAGGGCAGGTGGTATGCAGATGGGTCACTGGCATACAGGAGGAAACACCATAGATCCCAAAGAGATTGCATTGTTTTGATATTTTTGATTTAAAAGTAGAGGAGAGTTGAGTTTATTTAATATTTTTACAGCATCAATATCAAATTCTTAACGGGAAAATGCTTCACATGATTTCTTTCTTGAACAGACTTTTAATATTAATAATAAGTACAATTCTATTTTTCAAACAGTACTTCCTGTTACATAGAGCTTTCATAAGAAGCCGTAGTAACGTCTGATAAACACGTGATATTCTTTAGTTTTCCTACATTATTTTGACGATGCAAATTAACAAATTAGAGTTTGAAAAATCAAGTAGTAAGTGTTTACTACCATGTTAATTCGCAATTGTACTCGAACTACTTTTTAGGCCATATCTCTCGTGCGCAGGAGTCTAAAAAAGGGTTGTCGATCTATAATGTCACCTTCTTTGGAGGTATTTGAGTTAAAGGAAATGCAGTGGATTAACATCAGAAATTGAGGAGCAATTACTATTCATACAGTATGATTCCGATTTTCTAACGTTCCTTAGTTATCATATCCAGCTTGAATGAATATTGTCTGTCCAATTAAAAGGGATGTATTTCCATTGTATACAGACATTATAAGTGCTGTTTTACTTGTGATAGTTCATGAAAGGCCACATGTCGTGTTTACTTGGAGGTAGACATACAATGGGTTTAAAGATTAACGTTTCAGATTGGCCGAAATATTTGCACAAACACTGACAAGCCAATCAATAACTGTCACATCAATGACGTCAGTAATATATCAGACTTATTTGTGACGTGTCAAGCAATTTGATTTTCTGGGGAAGAAATTCCGTTTTTCAAAGCAGCATTACACCCATTTAAAAAAAAATATTTATTGAACTGTTTTGCCTTCTAAAGTGATAGAATGTTAATGTTTTTTAATCATAGATAAGTTCTTGTTTTAAATATTGGAGTTAGATAGGGTTTGTAACATGGTTTTACAAGCTTCACTGAATATTGTAGAGTAACTAGCGAATTGTGCTCACAGTTTCAGTCTTACAGAGTTTTGATATCTATGCTAACCTTGTCCGTAAACGACACACGTATCCAAGAGTGTAACACTTACAATGAAGTATGTGGCTTCCATGTGTGTTTTCTCTCAACTGTACAAATATTGTATGGCTTATGTCTTAACCATGATGCGTAACAACACTATTGGCAAGTGACTTATGAATGCATCTGTTTACGGCTTATACATGTTATTTGTGTACACAGTGTGGCTGAAATATTCAACAATCTATAGTCTCTTTAAAAATTATATGTTGTTGCTAGGCATATAACTGAAGACTAAGAATTCTAAAATAATGTTTCTAAAATCAAAACTGCAACTTCAAAGGTTTACGTAGTGTATTTGAACAAGACAAAATTCCAGATTCAATCGATATATATATATATATATATATATATATATATATATATATATATATATATATATATATATATATACTTATGTATATATATATATATATATATATATATATATATATATATATATATATATATATAATATATGTATATATATATATATATATATATATATATATATATATATATATGTATATATATATATATATATATATATATATATATATATATATATATGTATAAACATATATATATATGTATATATATATATATATATATATATACATATATATATATATCTATCTATATATATATACATATATACATGTATATATGCATATATATATATATATCTATATATATGTGTATATATATATATATATATATATATATATATATATATATATATATATATATATATATATATATATATATATATATATATATATATATATATATATATATATATATATATATATATATATATATATATGTATATATATAAGCTTATATTTTCAAAGCCAAAGGACTTGATTGTGCATCATTTCATTGAGTGTTAAAACCAACATTTACATCAAAATTTAAATTTGTTTCATTTGTTTCTTTATTTGTTAATGTGACGCCTGCATGTGTGTGATTTTCTCAGAAATTGTTTCCAATATCGATTAATCAATATGTCTTTCATCGCGTTTTATTTTTCTTTATAAAACCGTACATACTTAGTCATCTTCATACCATATCTTCTGCTCAGATGATATTAAATTTTCCTTAGTTGTGTAATTTAAAAATATATAGTATTATCTTTTACTATGGAAACGAATGAAATAGTCTACTTTCAGAGAACGGCTGACAATACTTTTATTTAATCAAAGTCATACCTTTTTATACATCCCTTTCATTTGTTTGTTGTAGTTTGCGCTAGTGGTAACTATTAACAATAACGTAATGTTTGAATGAAAGTGTATATATGTTAGTTAATATACTAAGCCTATGTTTTGTTGGATTGTTAGATAACATTAAAATAAATTGTGAACGCTTTTCAAAGCCAGAATACAATCTTTGCTGGTTGGAGGGAAAATAAATTGAATTCAATTGAGGGTCATTGGTAAATATTATATTTAAATCTCCGATCAAAGTAGATAATAATGTACCTGGGTAGGGATATCTATATATATATATATATTCGAAGTGGATTTTGTGAACTGATCCTTTACTAGCCACATATAGCGACCCTCTATTTACCCTTGAAATAGCCTAGGTATAAGACAAATGGTCAAAAACCTTGGTGCGTTTAAAATCATTGTCTTCCTGTGTACCTTCTCGTAACGGTGTAATTATTTTAAGCTTTTGAAATATCCATTGCAAACAACACCCTAATAATTTTTTTCTCAAGATGGAGTTTTTTGTGCTTACATGTATCATACAAACACTCATTTTGTACTAGACGATCTCTGACATTACTCGCATTGATATGGACTTTCGCCTGTGTGTTGTCGCAAATGTACTTTAAGGTTGAACGATGTCGTCAATTCTGAACATTTTATCGTTAAATATGAACAAAACAGCTGCAGGACGTCTATAATCTTAGGTATTTTGCAGGTTCCTTAAGATAGGACCTCTCCTGGACTGACAGGGTTATCTGTGTTGAACTTTTAAAATGACATATAATCAGTTTCACACATAGTTATATAGATTTGATTCAATCTGTATTATCTAGATTCTGTTTGATATTTCCATTACTACACAAGTTGGGCGGACACCCTGGAAATTTAAGACATTAATTAAAATATGATAAGTGAATTGTCTTTGTGCGATTATTTTCATTTCAAAATATAGTTAATAAACTAAACTTCATAGAAATCTTGTTTATACAAAATATAGAACAAATGAGAAATAAGTATAAAAATGAATTTTCTTTAACAAAAAAAGAAAATTCTTTTAAGACGACTTTTTATTGTCATAACATAATTGATACCAATTTGTTATGCATTTTTGGGCGGTATAATAAACTCAAGACGCAAAAAAAAAAAACAAGATACACAATAAAATAGACCTAGTAATTGTTTTAGTGCAATAATGCGCATAAAGATTTACCTACCCTGTAATGAAGCTCAAATTAGATATCAAGCATTCAGAAGAAACCAAGGATTTACACAATTGCATGGATAACTTGCCACTTGAGTTTGAAAAATTGCAGAACAAGATCGTGATAATTACGCAGAGATGCAACTCTTGGAAGTACACAGTAACACGTAGGGCTGAACCGAAATAACAACGCAAGAATTTTTTAAAGAAGGATACAATATAATAAGTACAACTACTACCACTAATTAAAGGAACAGTAGAGGGGGAAAAAAACAAGGCTAAGGAGAAAACACGATATGTATACAAAGCTAATACATCACACAAAGTGGGCGTAATTGGGTGGAGAATGCTAAGCTACAAGAGGGCGTGAAAGATGCGATAGAAATAGGGGAGAAAGAGTTTTACAAAAGGAAAGAAAACCTCTAACCGAAGTGCATAGGGCAGTTTTTAAAAGCGGATTGAAAAAATTGAAAGGGATTTTCGCAGAACTCATGACCTTTGAGACGTATTTCTTAACATGAAGGTGGAATTTACAGACCTCCGTGGTGTAGTGGTTAGTGCTTTGTCCTCTCACCCGCACGTCCCGGGCTCGTATCCCGGTGGGTCTACAACCAGTGAGTTCACAACTGGTTTTCAAAGGCCGTGGCCGTC
>JAIGNY010000920.1:32500-38094 GCA_020152595.1 Chiridota heheva
AAAAAGTGGTGCAATTCTATTGTCGTAAGCGCATGGGCGCTTATTACGTCGTATACGGTAGTTACCTTGTTGCTCCTTATAGACCTTTTCAAACCGAGTTTTGCCGAACGTGAAGCGTCTGGGTACTTTAAGAATAAAATGCGGGGGATATTTTGTTTTTACTAACCAACCAATCAGCTGCAGGAAAAATTGTAAACAACAACAATACGCGCGCGTATTGTCTTCATCAGCTTGTACGCACGTACATAATAGTACAACATTACATGTACGACGTACGTAGAAACGTACGTAAACGTTATGTGAAATGTATAAGCTTTGTGTTGTATGCACACGTAAAGTATGTAGATTTGCGTCAAAGTTTCAAGTACTCTGCCTGGATAATTCTTTTCTTATGGGGATGTTTTTGTTGTTGTTGTCATATTCCAAGAGGATCAGTACTGTTTTCCATTCAGACTGTCTCAAATAAGGGATACGCGATAACCAGGTAAGATTTCAACTTAAAACTGAGCCACAGGTACGTTTATAATGTCTGAATGAGACAACTAGTTTTGCATATCGGAAAAATTGTGTGAATGGAGAGGATACAGTTTATACGAAGTTTTCTGTTTGGTATGGAATTTCCTAACCAAATTATGCTACAATGTAAAGTCTCAGTGAAGTGCTTATTTGTGTATGTAGACCCCTATATACTGTTGATTATTGTGTGAAATCTTATTTTTATGGGCTTGACCCCATACGTTAGTAAATTGTGCAGACAATCATAATTACCCGGAATTTGATTGGTCTATTGTGGTTACGTGAATTTCGGCCATGTGACATTATTTAAATGAGATTTCCGGAAATTTCTGATTCCGATATGAAAAGGTATATTGTATGCTCCCTGGTTAAACACGGCGCGTGTGCCGTGTGCTATTGTTTTTGTGTCTGTGTATATGTGTGGGTACTGAAAAGTTGTAATATTTAGATAGCAAATTATTCATATTTCGAAAAAAAATCTTTTTATTTCCGGATTATGGCTGATCAACATAGCAGAATTATTCGATATATGCTAAATTTGTGCACAATTTGAGGCATCTCCACAACAATTTATCCTTGGAGGTCGTCCTACTGTAGGATATGTCCTATTTGTTCAAGGCAAGTTTTATAATTTCAAGTATATTTAGACCAGAAATGAGTTCTTTTAAGGCAAACTTTCCATTTCTACCATGTTTATATAATTATGACCTAAGCCCAATTGTCAACATAATGCATATCTTTATTGTTCTACTGTTCTAGCAGTTATACAGCTAGGAGTCTAATGTGATGAGTGTGGTATGGATCCAATTGTTGGAATAAGGTTTAAATGCGGATGTGTTTTTTATGCAAAAGAATTGTGTATATCAAATACAATTATAAACATCAACAACATGTATATAGCCAAGGGATATACGTTACATGGAAACAGAATGATTAATTGTGAATAAGGCAAGTTTTTGATTGTTTACTATATATGGTTCTTAAATGACTTTAGTTCATTTTGCCGTTCATTATATAATAAGGTATCAAAATTCAAAATGCGGTAAAATGGTCAACTTTTAACCGATTCTGATGATACCTTTCGCCCTTCATTATATATTAGGGTATTAAAATTTAAAATGCTGTAAAATGGTCACTTTTAACCGATTCTGATGATACCTTTTGGCGTTCATTATATTATAAGGTATCAAAATTCAAAATGCTGTAAAATGGTAAACTTTTAACCGGTTTTGATGATACCTTTTACCATTCATTATATCAGTAGGAGAGAATCTTGGACTTTTGGTGTAATAATAAATACACCAAAACTTGGAGTTTTGTATTCATTACACTATCCATAAAGGCCGCCATTTTAACTCGTGATAACGTTAAGTCAATGGGGATTTTGAATGAGATCGCGGGGAGCGGGATGGGCAGGGGAGTACTTTTGAAAGGAATAACCTATATCAATTGAATATTTATCAGATTTGACTTTTCAATTTCATCGTGGACTTCGCGATGAAATAACAAAACACTTCCGTTGACAGGTCGTTGACCTTTTGAACAGCCCTCTCGACACATGATTCTGTGTTGGCTTAGTCATTGCTGATACCGTGTACATGCATCATACGTTACATTACACAAATAATACCGTTCTTTTAGTAAAAATCCATGGATCTTAATAAATACGAAGCTCCAAGTTTTGGTGTATTTTCTTATTACACCAAAAGTCCAGGATTCTCCCTGACTGTATAAGGTATTATAATTCAAAATGCATAAAAATGGTCAACTGTTATCCAATTTTGATAATACCTTCTGCCGTTCATTATATAATAAGATATTAGAATTCCAAATGCTGTAAAATGGTCAACTTTCAACCGATTTTGATGATACCTTTTGCCGCCCATTATATAATAAGGTATCAAAATTCAAAATGCGGTAAAATGGTTAATTTTTAATCGATTTTAATGATTTAAATGGGGTTCATCTGCGGATGCAAGAACATTATCAGTTCACTTGATGTTGCTTTTTGCTGATTGCATGGTCGAGTAAATGTCGAAAATACTGAGCATGGAAAAAGGAGAGCCAAAACTATCTAAGTTGATTAACCCTATGCCTCTCATTACAGACTCCGCCGCTTGAATACTACTCCATCCTGGTTTTCTGTGCATGTGGCATTCTAGCAACCGTATGAACGATTACGCGAGACTGGCATGGGGTCACTAAAGCGTTTTAAGTTTCTTATTATATTATTTCCACGTTACTCCACTTCGTATCATAGCAAAAAAATTGTGGTCAAATAATATCGTAATACTTGGCAGCTTGGTCAACTCGTTGACGGAATGTCCTTGAAACGGGATGAAAATGACAGTGGCAGGTTCATCCCGTTCGTATTTCAAGGAGCGCTTTCTTCAAATGACTTTTCTGTCAATAGAGATTGTTCTAATTTTGAATTATGTAAAAAAACAGTCATGACATGTGTACATGCTACTAAGGACTCCTGACCAAGGAGGAAGACTTCGCAGTCGAGTACTAACACTGCCCACGTTATCAAGGAAACTGAGTATATATGTCATAGCTTTCTGTCTGTTTAACTCAATGAATCCTGTATGAAGTTAAACTAATCATCATATCAACTGAATGCAATATTTTGTTAGATGGCGTTGTGTTTATTCCAAGACTAACCAGGACCGCCCAAAAAACACACGCAAAAGATCCATACGCGTATCGTATACTTTAAACTCCTCGCGCTGCGTGATAGATAAGCTTAAGAGGCGCACTCAAACGTCTTGATTCTCCATAAAGTCATGTTAAATACTTATTCTGTTAGTTTTTCCAGCTTACGTACAAGCGCTTATAAAATATCCTCGAAAGCGTATCTTTCTTATCTAGAAATGAAGAATTGCGCGCTTTGTATCCATTACACTTTTTTTCATTAATGCCTGTTTGTGCATAAGCCGCGGTGCATACACACGATAGGAAGCTAGTAAAAGGGATTTTAGAATATTCAACCTGTAGCTGATTGTCCAATCAAAAGTCAGGAACTAGTGACGAAATAATATGCGCTCTATGAAATGAGCTTCTTTTCTGCCGCCAAATGGTGGTATTCAGTGCGTATGGCGACACATGCAAAAATACCTACAAGCTTTTCCCACGCACGGTAAATTCTTTCCTGTCCAATCATCGGCCATAAATTGCTGACTAAACAATCCATGTCGTTCAAAGTACGTGGGTATCTTAGGTCTGATATGCGCCGCATATAGTGCTTATTTCGTGCGTTTTCAACGTCGAGTGCAATACCTCTACAAAAGTGGTAGTAGCGCTAAATAACGCAGATGATGTTGCATACAACTTTTACACTGATTACTTCGAAAAGTTTAAGTCTGCATGTGCAGAGCAGAAATGCGCGTGCAAAGTGCGCACGCATAGCATTGGAACTTCGTGGAAACGTGATTAAACAAAACAGATCATAACAGAAGAAATGTGATTAACAAACATACGTTAAATTTTCTTCCTCTCTCTATTTTGCTCCTTTCCTTCTGCTGTGGACCACTTGAAGTAATTTGTTTTGGATATTTTACCCATGGAGAAGATTTTGGAAGTGGGAGAAGTGGTTTTCTGGACACTGTTACAACAGTAAGTAGAATAAAGTTCACTGTATTATCTAGGCCTACATCGAGTTTAACAAACCTTTTACCATAGATAAGTTAACGCAAGACTTGGATAGGAGTGGGAGGGGGAGGGGGGGATATGTGGGGGGGGGGGGGAGACCCCTAATAATTGTACCGGCAATCTCCTATCCAACTAGTCAGATAAACATCTGACCGTAGTATACGCTATAGCCATTACATGACTGCAAATACTGGGTCAGACATCATCCTATGCATATAACGGTAGAAACCACTACATTGACTCATCATACTTGCGTCGCTGAATATTTGCGACGCACTCATGTTTTTCGAACATTTTCCATACAATTTGTACTTTTTTACCTCATTTATTTTAATCTGCAAAAGTTAAGCTACATAACTAAACAAAAGCTTTTAGTATGTAACTCTTAATCATAAAAGCTTGGACACATAAATACACATTCAATAACTATGTACTTAAACCAGAGAAAAAGGAGAGACTTTCACCTACCTCGGTTGCTACCTTCTCACAATCGTGTGCGCCGAAGTAAATGTACCTAACTATTTCAAATTCTAAGGAACATCAGCCATGCCAGCGTAGCGTAAATGTTGAACGCGGGCGTATAATACAAATCGTGCGTCTAAAACAAGTGCACACTTCCATTGACTTTACTGATTAAAGATAGTATTAATTTTCATGGCACATAGGACATCTCATTAATGAATTTTTTGATTTAATGTATTTTGTGTGTTTTTTTTCTCCAAATGCGTCCTAAGCAACTGGAGGTGGCAATCAAATTAATGAATGGAGAGGATACTTCATTGAACTGTTTGGCAACCAGAGCATCAAAAATTTACCTGAAGTCAATACAATTTGCCTAAAGTTTAGGCCTACTGCGCGTAAGGTAGAAAATGCACCGCGCACTGCGTAATTAGCCATCCACTCACGAGTCAGGGATTAGAAACGAAACAAGAAGTACGTTTCCAGATATACACGATGTTTGATTTTACTTCCGGAGACTTTTCGCGTCTAGCCCTCATCCCCCATCCACTTACCTCAGGGGCATGTCCACAGCGTAAATGAGGTCACAAGCAAAAGGTCCATACGCGTATCGCATATTTGAAACTCCTCGCGCAAACTGGGTAAAAGACCGCTGCGTGGTGGATAAGCTCAAGAGGCGCACTCAAACGTCTTGATTCTCCATAAAGTCATGTTGAACATTTATTCTGTTAGTTTGTACAGTTTACGTGAAAACGCTTATAAAATAGCCTCAAAAGCGTGTTTTTCTTGTCTAGAAATGAAGAAATGCGCGCCTTGTATTTATCACACTTTTTCTTCGTTAATGCCCATTTGTGAGTCATGCCGCGGCGCATACACACGATAGGAAGCTAGTAGAAAGGATTTTGAAATACTCAACATGTAGGTAATTATCCGAACTAGTTACGAAATAATCTGCGCTCTGTGAAATG
>JAIGNY010000921.1:0-67500 GCA_020152595.1 Chiridota heheva
GGTTCAAAACCATTTTCCTCCGTGACAGTTTTGTTCAATAGGGGTTACCAGGCTTTTCAAAAATGTCAAAAAATTTGGGATCGGATCTATTCAAATAGACTCAATCAGCCGTTTTGCAGAGGAACAAAATCTGAGATTTTCGAAATGATTTACGTAAAGTGGGGCGCAATTTGGTTGAATCACGCCTTATAACAACACATTTTCGAAAATTTTATGTGCTCAGGAGACAGAGGACTAGTAGACCTTTCGTTTGATATGCGAAAATGTATGTTTATTGTAATTAGCTACCTGTAATTAGCTGTATCCGTAAGGCAATAATTATGTGCACACTAAGTCAATGAGACTTAAAAACGTCAAAAAGGGAGAGGGTGGCATCAATGGGTTCAAAACCATTTTCCTCCGTGACGGTTTTGTTCAATAGGGGGTGACCAGGCTTTTCAAAAATGTCAAAAAATTCAGGATCGGATTTATTCAAGTAGACTCAGTCAGCCGTTTTGCTACCTCTAATTAGCTGTATCCGTAAGGCAATAATTATGTGCACGCTAAGTCAATGAGACTTAAAAACGTCAAAAAGGGAGAAGGGTGGCATCAATGGGTTCAAAACCATTTTCCTCCGTGACAGTTTTGTTCAATAGGGGTTACCAGGCTTTTCAAAAATGTCAAAAAATTTGGGATCGGATATATTCAAATAGACTCAATCAGCCGTTTTTGCAGAGGAACAAAATCTGAGAATTTTCGAAATGATTTACGTAAAGTGGGGCGCAATTTGGTTGAATCACGCCTTATAACAACACATTTTCGAAAATTTTATGTGCTCAGGAGACAGAGGACTAGTAGACCTTTCGTTTGATATGCGAAAATGTATGTTTATTGTAATTAGCTACCTGTAATTAGCTGTATCCGTAAGGCAATAATTATGTGCACACTAAGTCAATGAGACTTAAAAACGTCAAAAAGGGAGAAGGGTGGCATCCAATGGGTTCAAAACCATTTTCCTCCGTGACAGTTTTGTTCAATAGGGGGGTGACCAGGCTTTTCAAAAATGTCAAAAAATTCAGGATCGGATTTATTCAAGTAGACTCAGTCAGCCGTTTTGCTACCTCTAATTAGCTGTATCCGTAAGGCAATAATTATGTGCACGCTAAGTCAATGAGACTTAAAAACGTCAAAAAGGGAGAAGGGTGGCATCCAATGGGTTCAAAACCATTTTCCTCCGTGACAGTTTTGTTCAATAGGGAGGTTACCAGGCTTTTCAAAAATGTCAAAAAATTTGGGATCGGATATATTCAAATAGACTCAATCAGCCGTTTTTGCAGAGGAACAAAATCTGAGATTTTCGAAATGATTTACGTAAAGTGGGGCGCAATTTGGTTGAATCACGCCTTATAACAACACATTTTTCGAAAATTTTATGTGCTCGGGAGACAGAGGACTAGTAGACCTTTCGTTTGATATGCGAAAATGTATGTTTATTGTAATTAGCTACCTGTAATTAGCTGTATCCGTAAGGCAATAATTATGTGCACACTAAGTCAATGAGACTTAAAAACGTCAAAAAGGGAGAGGGTGGCATCAATGGGTTCAAAACCATTTTCCTCCGTGACGGTTTTGTTCAATAGGGGTGACCAGGCTTTTCAAAAATGTCAAAAAATTCAGGATCGGATTTATTCAAGTAGACTCAGTCAGCCGTTTTGCTACCTCTAATTAGCTGTATCCGTAAGGCAATAATTATGTGCACGCTAAGTCAATGAGACTTAAAAACGTCAAAAAGGGAGAAGGGTGGCATCAATGGGTTCAAAACCATTTTCCTCCGTGACAGTTTTGTTCAATAGGGGTTACCAGGCTTTTCAAAAATGTCAAAAAATTTGGGATCGGATCTATTCAAACTAGACTCAATCAGCCGTTTTGCAGAAGACAAAATCTGAGAATTTTGAAATGATTTACGTAAAGTGGGGCGCAATTTTGTTGAATCACGCCTTATAACAACACATTTTTCGAAAAGACCTTTCGTTTGATATGCGAAAATGTATGTTATTGTAATTAGCTACCTGTAATTAGCTGTATCCGTAAGGCAATAATTATGTGCACACTAAGTCAATGAGACTTAAAAACGTCAAAAGGGAGAGGGTGGCATCAATGGGTTTCACAAACCATTTCCTCCGTGACGGTTTTGTTCAATAGGGGAGTGACCAGGCTTTTCAAAATGTCAAAAATTCAGGATCGGATTTATTCAAGTAGACTCAGTCAGCCGTTTTGCTACCTCTAATTAGCTGTATCCGTAAGGCAATAATTATGTGCACGCTAAGTCAATGAGACTTAAAAACGTCAAAAGGGAGAAGGGTGGCATCAATGGGTTCAAAACCATTTTCCTCCGTGACGGTTTTGTTCAATAGGGGTTACCAGGCTTTTCAAAAATGTCAAAAAATTTGGGATCGGATCTATTCAAATAGACTCAATCAGCCGTTTTGCAGAGGAACAAAATCTGAGAATTTCAGGAAATGATTTACGTAAAGTGGGGCGCAATTTGGTTGAATCACGCCTTATAACAACACATTTTTCGAAAATTTATGTGCTCGGGAGACAGAGGACTAGTAGACCTTTCGTTTGATATGCGAAAATGTATGTTAATTGTAATTAGCTACCTGTAATTAGCTGTATCCGTAAGGCAATAATTATGTGCACACTAAGTCAATGAGACTTAAAACGTCAAAAAGGGAGAGGGTGGCATCAATGGGTTCAAAACCATTTTCCTCCGTGACAGGTTTTGTTCAATAGGGGGTGACCAGGCTTTTCAAAAATGTCAAAAAATTCAGGATCGGATTTATTCAAGTAGACTCAGTCAGCCGTTTTGCTACCTCTAATTAGCTGTATCCGTAAGGCAATAATTATGTGCACGCTAAGTCAATGAGACTTAAAAACGTCAAAAAGGGAGAAGGGTGGCATCAATGGGTTCAAAACCATTTTCCTCCGTGACAGTTTTGTTCAATAGGGGTTACCAGGCTTTTCAAAAATGTCAAAAAATTTGGGATCGGATCTATTCAAATAGACTCAATCAGCCGTTTTTGCAGAGGAACAAAATCTGAGAATTTTCGAAATGATTTACGTAAAGTGGGGCGCAATTTGGTTGAATCACGCCTTATAACAACACATTTTTCGAAAATTTATGTGCTCGGGAGACAGAGGACTAGTAGACCTTTCGTTTGATATGCGAAAATGTATGTTTATTGTAATTAGCTACCTGTAATTAGCTGTATCCGTAAGGCAATAATTATGTGCACACTAAGTCAATGAGACTTAAAAACGTCAAAAGGGGAGAAGGGTGGCATCCAATGGGTTCAAAACCATTTTCCTCCGTGACGGTTTTGTTCAATAGGGGGTGACCAGGCTTTTCAAAATGTCAAAAAATTCAGGATCGGATTTATTCAAGTAGACTCAGTCAGCCGTTTTGCTACCTCTAATTAGCTGTATCCGTAAGGCAATAATTATGTGCACGCTAAGTCAATGAGACTTAAAAACGTCAAAAGGGAGAAGGGTGGCATCAATGGGTTCAAAACCATTTTCCTCCGTGACAGTTTTGTTCAATAGGGGTTACCAGGCTTTTCAAAAATGTCAAAAAATTTGGGATCGGATATATTCAAATAGACTCAATCAGCCGTTTTTGCAGAGGAACAAAATCTGAGAATTTCGAAATGATTTACGTAAAGTGGGGCGCAATTTGGTTGAATCACGCCTTATAACAACACATTTTTCGAAAATTGTATGTGCTCGGGAGACAGAGGACTAGTAGACCTTTCGTTTGATATGCGAAAATGTATGTTAATTGTAATTAGCTACCTGTAATTAGCTGTATCCGTAAGGCAATAATTATGTGCACACTAAGTCAATGAGACTTAAAAACGTCAAAAGGGAGAGGGGTGGCATCCAATGGGTTCAAAACCATTTTCCTCCGTGACGGTTTTGTTCAATAGGGGGGTGACCAGGCTTTTCAAAAATGTCAAAAAATTCAGGATCGGATTTATTCAAGTAGACTCAGTCAGCCGTTTTGCTATCTCTAATTAGCTGTATCCGTAAGGCAATAATTATGTGCACGCTAAGTCAATGAGACTTAAAAACGTCAAAAAGGGAGAAGGGTGGCATCCAATGGGTTCAAAACCATTTTTCCTCCGTGACGGTTTTGTTCAATAGGGGTTACCAGGCTTTTTAAAAATGTCAAAAATTTGGGATCGGATCTATTCAAATAGACTCAATCAGCCGTTTTTGCAGAGGAACAAAATCTGAGAATTTCGAAATGATTTACGTAAAGTGGGGCGCAATTTGGTTGAATCACGCCTTATAACAACACATTTTTCGAAAATTGTATGTGCTCGGGAGACAGAGGACTAGTAGACCTTTCGTTTGATATGCGAAAATGTATGTTAATTGTAATTAGCTACCTGTAATTAGCTGTATCCGTAAGGCAATAATTATGTGCACACTAAGTCAATGAGACTTAAAAACGTCAAAAAGGGAGAGGGGTGGCATCCAATGGGTTCAAAACCATTTTCCTCCGTGACGGTTTTGTTCAATAGGGGGGTGACCAGGCTTTTCAAAAATGTCAAAAATTCAGGATCGGATTTATTCAAGTAGACTCAGTCAGCCGTTTTGCTACCTCTAATTAGCTGTATCCGTAAGGCAATAATTATGTGCACGCTAAGTCAATGAGACTTAAAACGTCAAAAGGGAGAAGGGTGGCATCCAATGGGTTCAAAACCATTTTTTCCTCCGTGACGGTTTTGTTCAATAGGGGGTTACCAGGCTTTTAAAAATGTCAAAAATTTGGGATCGGATCTATTCAAATAGACTCAATCAGCCGTTTTTGCAGAGGAACAAAATCTGAGAATTTCTGAAATGATTTACGTAAAGTGGGGCGCAATTTGGTTGAATCACGCCTTATAACAACACATTTTTAAAAAAATGTTATGTGCTCGGGAGACAGAGGACTAGTAGACCTTTCGTTTGATATGCGAAAATGTATGTTAATTGTAATTAGCTACCTGTAATTAGCTGTATCCGTAAGGCAATAATTATGTGCACACTAAGTCAATGAGACTTAAAAACGTCAAAAGGAAGAGGGGTGGCATCCAATGGGTTCAAAACCATTTTCCTCCGTGACGGTTTTGTTCAATAGGGGGGGTGACCAGGCTTTTCAAAAATGTTAAAAATTCAGGATCGGATTTATTCAAGTAGACTCAGTCAGCCGTTTTGCTACCTCTAATTAGCTGTATCCGTAAGGCAATAATTATGTGCACGCTAAGTCAATGAGACTTAAAAACGTCAAAAAGGGAGAAGGTGGCATCCAATGGGTTCAAAACCATTTTCCTCCGTGACGGTTTTGTTCAATAGGGGTTACCAGGCTTTTTAAAAATGTCAAAAATTTGGGATCGGATCTATTCAAATAGACTCAATCAGCCGTTTTTGCAGAGGAACAAAATCTGAGAATTTCGAAATGATTTACGTAAAGTGGGGCGCAATTTGGTTGAATCACGCCTTATAACAACACATTTTTCGAAAATGTTATGTGCTCGGGAGACAGAGGACTAGTAGACCTTTCGTTTGATATGCGAAAATGTATGTTAATTGTAATTAGCTACCTGTAATTAGCTGTATCCGTAAGGCAATAATTATGTGCACACTAAGTCAATGAGACTTAAAAACGTCAAAAGGGAGAGGGGTGGCATCCAATGGGTTCAAAACCATTTTCCTCCGTGACGGTTTTGTTCAATAGGGGTGACCAGGCTTTTCAAAAATGTCAAAAATTCAGGATCGGATTTATTCAAGTAGACTCAGTCAGCCGTTTTGCTACCTCTAATTAGCTGTATCCGTAAGGCAATAATTATGTGCACGCTAAGTCAATGAGACTTAAAAACGTCAAAAAGGGAGAAGGGTGGCATCCAATGGGTTCAAAACCATTTTCCTCCGTGACGGTTTTGTTCAATAGGGGTTACCAGGCTTTTCAAAAATGTCAAAAAATTTGGGATCGGATCTATTCAAATAGACTCAATCAGCCGTTTTTGCAGAGGAACAAAATCTGAGAATTTCGAAATGATTTACGTAAAGTGGGGCGCAATTTGGTTGAATCACGCCTTATAACAACACATTTTTCAAAAATGTTATGTGCTCGGGAGACAGAGGACTAGTAGACTTTTCGTTTGATATGCGAAAATGTATGTTAATTGTAATTAGCTACCTGTAATTAGCTGTATCCGTAAGGCAATAATTATGTGCACACTAAGTCAATGAGACTTAAAAACGTCAAAAAGGAAGAGGGGTGGCATCCAATGGGTTCAAAACCATTTTCCTCCGTGACGGTTTTGTTCAATAGGGGGGTGACCAGGCTTTTCAAAAATGTCAAAAAATTCAGGATCGGATTTATTCAAGTAGACTCAGTCAGCCGTTTTGCTACCTCTAATTAGCTGTATCCGTAAGGCAATAATTATGTGCACGCTAAGTCAATGAGACTTAAAAACGTCAAAAAGGGAGAAGGGTGGCATCCAATGGGTTCAAAACCATTTTCTCCGTGACGGTTTTGTTCAATAGGGGGGTTACCAGGCTTTTTAAAAATGTCAAAAAATTTGGGATCGGATCTATTCAAATAGACTCAATCAGCCGTTTTTGCAGAGGAACAAAATCTGAGAATTTCGAAATGATTTACGTAAAGTGGGGCGCAATTTGGTTGAATCACGCCTTATAACAACACATTTAAAAAAAAATTATGTGCTCGGGAGACAGAGGACTAGTAGACCTTTCGTTTGATATGCGAAAATGTATGTTAATTGTAATTAGCTACCTGTAATTAGCTGTATCCGTAAGGCAATAATTATGTGCACACTAAGTCAATGAGACTTAAAAACGTCAAAAAGGGAAGAGGGGTGGCATCCAATGGGTTCAAAACCATTTTCCTCCGTGACGGTTTTGTTCAATAGGGGTGACCAGGCTTTTCAAAAATGTCAAAAATTCAGGATCGGATTTATTCAAGTAGACTCAGTCAGCCGTTTTGCTACCTCTAATTAGCTGTATCCGTAAGGCAATAATTATGTGCACGCTAAGTCAATGAGACTTAAAAACGTCAAAAAGGGAGAAGGGTGGCATCCAATGGGTTCAAAACCATTTTCCTCCGTGACGGTTTTGTTCAATAGAGGGGTTACCAGGCTTTTCAAAAATGTCAAAAATTTGGGATCGGATCTATTCAAATAGACTCAATCAGCCGTTTTTGCAGAGGAACAAAATCTGAGAATTTCTGAAATGATTTACGTAAAGTGGGGCGCAATTTGGTTGAATCACGCCTTATAACAACACATTTTTCGAAAATGTTATGTGCTCGGGAGACAGAGGACTAGTAGACCTTTCGTTTGATATGCGAAAATGTATGTTAATTGTAATTAGCTACCTGTAATTAGCTGTATCCGTAAGGCAATAATTATGTGCACACTAAGTCAATGAGACTTAAAAACGTCAAAAAGGAAGAGGGGTGGCATCCAATGGGTTCAAAACCATTTTCCTCCGTGACGGTTTTGTTCAATAGGGGTGACCAGGCTTTTCAAAAATGTCAAAAAATTCAGGATCGGATTTATTCAAGTAGACTCAGTCAGCCGTTTTGCTACCTCTAATTAGCTGTATCCGTAAGGCAATAATTATGTGCACGCTAAGTCAATGAGACTTAAAAACGTCAAAAGGGAGAAGGGTGGCATCCAATGGGTTCAAAACCATTTTCTCCGTGACAGTTTTGTTCAATAGGGGTTACCAGGCTTTTCAAAAATGTCAAAAATTTGGGATCGGATCTATTCAAATAGACTCAATCAGCCGTTTTTGCAGAGGAACAAAATCTGAGAATTTCGAAATGATTTACGTAAAGTGGGGCGCAATTTGGTTGAATCACGCCTTATAACAACACATTTTTCAAAAATGTTATGTGCTCGGGAGACAGAGGACTAGTAGACCTTTCGTTTGATATGCGAAAATGTATGTTAATTGTAATTAGCTACCTGTAATTAGCTGTATCCGTAAGGCAATAATTATGTGCACACTAAGTCAATGAGACTTAAAAACGTCAAAAAGGGAGAGGGGTGGCATCCAATGGGTTCAAAACCATTTTCCTCCGTGACGGTTTTGTTCAATAGGGGTGACCAGGCTTTTCAAAAATGTCAAAAAATTCAGGATCGGATTTATTCAAGTAGACTCAGTCAGCCGTTTTGCTACCTCTAATTAGCTGTATCCGTAAGGCAATAATTATGTGCACGCTAAGTCAATGAGACTTAAAAACGTCAAAAGGGAGAAGGGTGGCATCCAATGGGTTCAAAACCATTTTCCTCCGTGACGGTTTTGTTCAATAGGGGTTACCAGGCTTTTAAAAATGTCAAAAAATTTGGGATCGGATCTATTCAAATAGACTCAATCAGCCGTTTTTGCAGAGGAACAAAATCTGAGAATTTCGAAATGATTTACGTAAAGTGGGGCGCAATTTGGTTGAATCACGCCTTATAACAACACATTTTTCGAAAATGTTATGTGCTCGGGAGACAGAGGACTAGTAGACCTTTCGTTTGATATGCGAAAATGTATGTTAATTGTAATTAGCTACCTGTAATTAGCTGTATCCGTAAGGCAATAATTATGTGCACACTAAGTCAATGAGACTTAAAAACGTCAAAAAGGAAGAGGGGTGGCATCCAATGGGTTCAAAACCATTTTCCTCCGTGACGGTTTTGTTCAATAGGGGGGTGACCAGGCTTTTCAAAAATGTTAAAAAATTCAGGATCGGATTTATTCAAGTAGACTCAGTCAGCCGTTTTGCTACCTCTAATTAGCTGTATCCGTAAGGCAATAATTATGTGCACGCTAAGTCAATGAGACTTAAAAACGTCAAAAAGGGAGAAGGGTGGCATCCAATGGGTTCAAAACCATTTTCCTCCGTGACGGTTTTGTTCAATAGGGGTTACCAGGCTTTTAAAAATGTCAAAAAATTTGGGATCGGATCTATTCAAATAGACTCAATCAGCCGTTTTTGCAGAGGAACAAAATCTGAGAATTTCGAAATGATTTACGTAAAGTGGGGCGCAATTTGGTTGAATCACGCCTTATAACAACACATTTTTCGAAAATGTTATGTGCTCGGGAGACAGAGGACTAGTAGACCTTTCGTTTGATATGCGAAAATGTATGTTAATTGTAATTAGCTACCTGTAATTAGCTGTATCCGTAAGGCAATAATTATGTGCACACTAAGTCAATGAGACTTAAAAACGTCAAAAAGGGAGAGGGTGGCATCCAATGGGTTCAAAACCATTTTCCTCCGTGACGGTTTTGTTCAATAGGGGTGACCAGGCTTTTCAAAAATGTCAAAAATTCAGGATCGGATTTATTCAAGTAGACTCAGTCAGCCGTTTTGCTACCTCTAATTAGCTGTATCCGTAAGGCAATAATTATGTGCACGCTAAGTCAATGAGACTTAAAAACGTCAAAAAGGGAGAAGGGTGGCATCCAATGGGTTCAAAACCATTTTCTCCGTGACGGTTTTGTTCAATAGGGGTTACCAGGCTTTTCAAAAATGTCAAAAATTTGGGATCGGATCTATTCAAATAGACTCAATCAGCCGTTTTTGCAGAGGAACAAAATCTGAGAATTTCGAAATGATTTACGTAAAGTGGGGCGCAATTTGGTTGAATCACGCCTTATAACAACACATTTTTGAAAATGTTATGTGCTCGGGAGACAGAGGACTAGTAGACTTTTCGTTTGATATGCGAAAATGTATGTTAATTGTAATTAGCTACCTGTAATTAGCTGTATCCGTAAGGCAATAATTATGTGCACACTAAGTCAATGAGACTTAAAAACGTCAAAAAGGAAGAGGGGTGGCATCCAATGGGTTCAAAACCATTTTCCTCCGTGACGGTTTTGTTCAATAGGGGTGACCAGGCTTTTCAAAAATGTCAAAAAATTCAGGATCGGATTTATTCAAGTAGACTCAGTCAGCCGTTTTGCTACCTCTAATTAGCTGTATCCGTAAGGCAATAATTATGTGCACGCTAAGTCAATGAGACTTAAAAACGTCAAAAAGGAGAAGGGTGGCATCCAATGGGTTCAAAACCATTTTCCTCCGTGATGGTTTTGTTCAATAGAGGGGTTACCAGGCTTTTCAAAAATGTCAAAAATTTGGGATCGGATCTATTCAAATAGACTCAATCAGCCGTTTTTGCAGAGGAACAAAATCTGAGAATTTCGAAATGATTTACGTAAAGTGGGGCGCAATTTGGTTGAATCACGCCTTATAACAACACATTTTAAAAAAATGTTATGTGCTCGGGAGACAGAGGACTAGTAGACCTTTTCGTTTGATATGCGAAAATGTATGTTAATTGTAATTAGCTACCTGTAATTAGCTGTATCCGTAAGGCAATAATTATGTGCACACTAAGTCAATGAGACTTAAAAACGTCAAAAAGGAGAGGGGTGGCATCCAATGGGTTCAAAACCATTTTCCTCCGTGACGGTTTTGTTCAATAGGGGTGACCAGGCTTTTCAAAAATGTCAAAAAAATTCAGGATCGGATTTATTCAAGTAGACTCAGTCAGCCGTTTTGCTACCTCTAATTAGCTGTATCCGTAAGGCAATAATTATGTGCACGCTAAGTCAATGAGACTTAAAAACGTCAAAAAGGGAGAAGGGTGGCATCCAATGGGTTCAAAACCATTTTCCTCCGTGACGGTTTTGTTCAATAGGGAGGTTACCAGGCTTTTCAAAAATGTCAAAAAATTTGGGATCGGATCTATTCAAATAGACTCAATCAGCCGTTTTTGCAGAGGAACAAAATCTGAGATTTTCGAAATGATTTACGTAAAGTGGGGCGCAATTTGGTTGAATCACGCCTTATAACAACACATTTTTGAAAAATGTTATGTGCTCGGGAGACAGAGGACTAGTAGACCTTTCGTTTGATATGCGAAAATGTATGTTAATTGTAATTAGCTACCTGTAATTAGCTGTATCCGTAAGGCAATAATTATGTGCACACTAAGTCAATGAGACTTAAAAACGTCAAAAAGGAAGAGGGGTGGCATCCAATGGGTTCAAAACCATTTTCCTCCGTGACGGTTTTGTTCAATAGGGGGTGACCAGGCTTTTCAAAAATGTCAAAAAATTCAGGATCGGATTTATTCAAGTAGACTCAGTCAGCCGTTTTGCTACCTCTAATTAGCTGTATCCGTAAGGCAATAATTATGTGCACGCTAAGTCAATGAGACTTAAAAACGTCAAAAAGGGAGAAGGGTGGCATCCAATGGGTTCAAAACCATTTTCCTCCGTGACGGTTTTGTTCAATAGGGGTTACCAGGCTTTTAAAAATGTCAAAAAATTTGGGATCGGATCTATTCAAATAGACTCAATCAGCCGTTTTTGCAGAGGAACAAAATCTGAGAATTTCGAAATGATTTACGTAAAGTGGGGCGCAATTTGGTTGAATCACGCCTTATAACAACACATTTTTCGAAAATGTTATGTGCTCGGGAGACAGAGGACTAGTAGACCTTTCGTTTGATATGCGAAAATGTATGTTAATTGTAATTAGCTACCTGTAATTAGCTGTATCCGTAAGGCAATAATTATGTGCACACTAAGTCAATGAGACTTAAAAACGTCAAAAAGGAAGAGGGGTGGCATCCAATGGGTTCAAAACCATTTTCCTCCGTGACGGTTTTGTTCAATAGGGGTGACCAGGCTTTTCAAAAATGTCAAAAATTCAGGATCGGATTTATTCAAGTAGACTCAGTCAGCCGTTTTGCTACCTCTAATTAGCTGTATCCGTAAGGCAATAATTATGTGCACGCTAAGTCAATGAGACTTAAAAACGTCAAAAAGGGAGAAGGGTGGCATCCAATGGGTTCAAAACCATTTTCCTCCGTGACGGTTTTGTTCAATAGGGGTTACCAGGCTTTTTAAAAATGTCAAAAATTTGGGATCGGATCTATTCAAATAGACTCAATCAGCCGTTTTTGCAGAGGAACAAAATCTGAGAATTTCGAAATGATTTACGTAAAGTGGGGCGCAATTTGGTTGAATCACGCCTTATAACAACACATTTTTCGAAAATGTTATGTGCTCGGGAGACAGAGGACTAGTAGACCTTTCGTTTGATATGCGAAAATGTATGTTAATTGTAATTAGCTACCTGTAATTAGCTGTATCCGTAAGGCAATAATTATGTGCACACTAAGTCAATGAGACTTAAAAACGTCAAAAAGGGAGAGGGGTGGCATCCAATGGGTTCAAAACCATTTTCCTCCGTGACGGTTTTGTTCAATAGGGGGGTGACCAGGCTTTTCAAAAATGTCAAAAAATTCAGGATCGGATTTATTCAAGTAGACTCAGTCAGCCGTTTTGCTACCTCTAATTAGCTGTATCCGTAAGGCAATAATTATGTGCACGCTAAGTCAATGAGACTTAAAAACGTCAAAAAGGGAGAAGGGTGGCATCCAATGGGTTCAAAACCATTTTCCTCCGTGACGGTTTTGTTCAATAGAGGGGTTACCAGGCTTTTCAAAAATGTCAAAAAATTTGGGATCGGATCTATTCAAATAGACTCAATCAGCCGTTTTTGCAGAGGAACAAAATCTGAGAATTTCGAAATGATTTACGTAAAGTGGGGCGCAATTTGGTTGAATCACGCCTTATAACAACACATTTTTTGAAAATGTTATGTGCTCGGGAGACAGAGGACTAGTAGACTTTTCGTTTGATATGCGAAAATGTATGTTAATTGTAATTAGCTACCTGTAATTAGCTGTATCCGTAAGGCAATAATTATGTGCACACTAAGTCAATGAGACTTAAAAACGTCAAAAAGGAAGAGGGGTGGCATCCAATGGGTTCAAAACCATTTTCCTCCGTGACGGTTTTGTTCAATAGGGGGGTGACCAGGCTTTTCAAAAATGTCAAAAAATTCAGGATCGGATTTATTCAAGTAGACTCAGTCAGCCGTTTTGCTACCTCTAATTAGCTGTATCCGTAAGGCAATAATTATGTGCACGCTAAGTCAATGAGACTTAAAAACGTCAAAAAGGGAGAAGGGTGGCATCCAATGGGTTCAAAACCATTTTCCTCCGTGACGGTTTTGTTCAATAGAGGGGTTACCAGGCTTTTCAAAAATGTCAAAAAATTTGGGATCGGATCTATTCAAATAGACTCAATCAGCCGTTTTTGCAGAGGAACAAAATCTGAGAATTTCGAAATGATTTACGTAAAGTGGGGCGCAATTTGGTTGAATCACGCCTTATAACAACACATTTTTCGAAAATGTTATGTGCTCGGGAGACAGAGGACTAGTAGACTTTTCGTTTGATATGCGAAAATGTATGTTAATTGTAATTAGCTACCTGTAATTAGCTGTATCCGTAAGGCAATAATTATGTGCACACTAAGTCAATGAGACTTAAAAACGTCAAAAAGAAAGAGGGGTGGCATCCAATGGGTTCAAAACCATTTTCCTCCGTGACGGTTTTGTTCAATAGGGGGTGACCAGGCTTTTCAAAAATGTCAAAAAATTCAGGATCGGATTTATTCAAGTAGACTCAGTCAGCCGTTTTGCTACCTCTAATTAGCTGTATCCGTAAGGCAATAATTATGTGCACGCTAAGTCAATGAGACTTAAAAACGTCAAAAAGGGAGAAGGGTGGCATCCAATGGGTTCAAAACCATTTTCCTCCGTGACGGTTTTGTTCAATAGAGGGGTTACCAGGCTTTTAAAAATGTCAAAAAATTTGGGATCGGATCTATTCAAATAGACTCAATCAGCCGTTTTTGCAGAGGAACAAAATCTGAGAATTTCGAAATGATTTACGTAAAGTGGGGCGCAATTTGGTTGAATCACGCCTTATAACAACACATTTTTCGAAAATGTTATGTGCTCGGGAGACAGAGGACTAGTAGACCTTTCGTTTGATATGCGAAAATGTATGTTAATTGTAATTAGCTACCTGTAATTAGCTGTATCCGTAAGGCAATAATTATGTGCACACTAAGTCAATGAGACTTAAAAACGTCAAAAAGGAAGAGGGGTGGCATCCAATGGGTTCAAAACCATTTTCCTCCGTGACGGTTTTGTTCAATAGGGGTGACCAGGCTTTTCAAAAATGTCAAAAAATTCAGGATCGGATTTATTCAAGTAGACTCAGTCAGCCGTTTTGCTACCTCTAATTAGCTGTATCCGTAAGGCAATAATTATGTGCACGCTAAGTCAATGAGACTTAAAAACGTCAAAAAGGGAGAAGGGTGGCATCCAATGGGTTCAAAACCATTTTCCTCCGTGACGGTTTTGTTCAATAGGGGTTACCAGGCTTTTAAAAATGTCAAAAAATTTGGGATCGGATCTATTCAAATAGACTCAATCAGCCGTTTTTGCAGAGGAACAAAATCTGAGAATTTCGAAATGATTTACGTAAAGTGGGGCGCAATTTGGTTGAATCACGCCTTATAACAACACATTTTTCGAAAAATGTTATGTGCTCGGGAGACAGAGGACTAGTAGACCTTTCGTTTGATATGCGAAAATGTATGTTAATTGTAATTAGCTACCTGTAATTAGCTGTATCCGTAAGGCAATAATTATGTGCACACTAAGTCAATGAGACTTAAAAACGTCAAAAAGGAAGAGGGGTGGCATCCAATGGGTTCAAAACCATTTTCCTCCGTGACGGTTTTGTTCAATAGGGGTGACCAGGCTTTTCAAAAATGTCAAAAAATTCAGGATCGGATTTATTCAAGTAGACTCAGTCAGCCGTTTTGCTACCTCTAATTAGCTGTATCCGTAAGGCAATAATTATGTGCACGCTAAGTCAATGAGACTTAAAAACGTCAAAAAGGGAGAAGGGTGGCATCCAATGGGTTCAAAACCATTTTCCTCCGTGACGGTTTTGTTCAATAGGGGGGTTACCAGGCTTTTAAAAATGTCAAAAAATTTGGGATCGGATCTATTCAAATAGACTCAATCAGCCGTTTTTGCAGAGGAACAAAATCTGAGAATTTCGAAATGATTTACGTAAAGTGGGGCGCAATTTGGTTGAATCACGCCTTATAACAACACATTTTTGAAAATGTTATGTGCTCGGGAGACAGAGGACTAGTAGACTTTTCGTTTGATATGCGAAAATGTATGTTAATTGTAATTAGCTACCTGTAATTAGCTGTATCCGTAAGGCAATAATTATGTGCACACTAAGTCAATGAGACTTAAAAACGTCAAAAAGGAAGAGGGGTGGCATCCAATGGGTTCAAAACCATTTTCCTCCGTGACGGTTTTGTTCAATAGGGGGTGAACAGGCTTTTCAAAAATGTCAAAAAATTCAGGATCGGATTTATTCAAGTAGACTCAGTCAGCCGTTTTGCTACCTCTAATTAGCTGTATCCGTAAGGCAATAATTATGTGCACGCTAAGTCAATGAGACTTAAAAACGTCAAAAGGGAGAAGGGTGGCATCCAATGGGTTCAAAACCATTTTCCTCCGTGACGGTTTTGTTCAATAGGGGTTACCAGGCTTTTCAAAAATGTCAAAAAATTTGGGATCGGATCTATTCAAATAGACTCAATCAGCCGTTTTTGCAGAGGAACAAAATCTGAGAATTTCGAAATGATTTACGTAAAGTGGGGCGCAATTTGGTTGAATCACGCCTTATAACAACACATTTTTCGAAAATGTTATGTGCTCGGGAGACAGAGGACTAGTAGACCTTTCGTTTGATATGCGAAAATGTATGTTAATTGTAATTAGCTACCTGTAATTAGCTGTATCCGTAAGGCAATAATTATGTGCACACTAAGTCAATGAGACTTAAAAACGTCAAAAAGGAAGAGGGGTGGCATCCAATGGGTTCAAAACCATTTTCCTCCGTGACGGTTTTGTTCAATAGGGGTGACCAGGCTTTTCAAAAATGTCAAAAATTCAGGATCGGATTTATTCAAGTAGACTCAGTCAGCCGTTTTGCTACCTCTAATTAACTGTATCCGTAAGGCAATAATTATGTGCACGCTAAGTCAATGAGACTTAAAAACGTCAAAAGGGAGAAGGGTGGCATCCAATGGGTTCAAAACCATTTTCCTCCGTGACGGTTTTGTTCAATAGGGGTTACCAGGCTTTTTAAAAATGTCAAAAAATTTGGGATCGGATCTATTCAAATAGACTCAATCAGCCGTTTTTGCAGAGGAACAAAATCTGAGAATTTCGAAATGATTTACGTAAAGTGGGGCGCAATTTGGTTGAATCACGCCTTATAACAACACATTTTTCGAAAATTTATGTGCTCGGGAGACAGAGGACTAGTAGACTTTTCGTTTGATATGCGAAAATGTATGTTAATTGTAATTAGCTACCTGTAATTAGCTGTATCCGTAAGGCAATAATTATGTGCACACTAAGTCAATGAGACTTAAAAACGTCAAAAAGGAAGAGGGGTGGCATCCAATGGGTTCAAAACCATTTTCCTCCGTGACGGTTTTGTTCAATAGGGGTGACCAGGCTTTTCAAAAATGTCAAAAAATTCAGGATCGGATTTATTCAAGTAGACTCAGTCAGCCGTTTTGCTACCTCTAATTAGCTGTATCCGTAAGGCAATAATTATGTGCACGCTAAGTCAATGAGACTTAAAAACGTCAAAAAGGGAGAAGGGTGGCATCCAATGGGTTCAAAACCATTTTCCTCCGTGACGGTTTTGTTCAATAGGGGTTACCAGGCTTTTCAAAAATGTCAAAAAATTTGGGATCGGATCTATTCAAATAGACTCAATCAGCCGTTTTTGCAGAGGAACAAAATCTGAGAATTTCGAAATGATTTACGTAAAGTGGGGCGCAATTTGGTTGAATCACGCCTTATAACAACACATTTTTCGAAAATGTTATGTGCTCGGGAGACAGAGGACTAGTAGACTTTTCGTTTGATATGCGAAAATGTATGTTAATTGTAATTAGCTACCTGTAATTAGCTGTATCCGTAAGGCAATAATTATGTGCACACTAAGTCAATGAGACTTAAAAACGTCAAAAAGGAAGAGGGGTGGCATCCAATGGGTTCAAAACCATTTTCCTCCGTGACGGTTTTGTTCAATAGGGGGGTGACCAGGCTTTTCAAAAATGTCAAAAAATTCAGGATCGGATTTATTCAAGTAGACTCAGTCAGCCGTTTTGCTACCTCTAATTAACTGTATCCGTAAGGCAATAATTATGTGCACGCTAAGTCAATGAGACTTAAAAACGTCAAAAAGGGAGAAGGGTGGCATCCAATGGGTTCAAAACCATTTTCCTCCGTGACGGTTTTGTTCAATAGAGGGGTTACCAGGCTTTTAAAAATGTCAAAAAATTTGGGATCGGATCTATTCAAATAGACTCAATCAGCCGTTTTTGCAGAGGAACAAAATCTGAGAATTTCGAAATGATTTACGTAAAGTGGGGCGCAATTTGGTTGAATCACGCCTTATAACAACACATTTTTCGAAAATTGTTATGTGCTCGGGAGACAGAGGACTAGTAGACTTTTCGTTTGATATGCGAAAATGTATGTTAATTGTAATTAGCTACCTGTAATTAGCTGTATCCGTAAGGCAATAATTATGTGCACACTAAGTCAATGAGACTTAAAAACGTCAAAAAGGAAAGAGGGTGGCATCCAATGGGTTCAAAACCATTTTCCTCCGTGACGGTTTTGTTCAATAGGGGTGAACAGGCTTTTCAAAAATGTCAAAAATTCAGGATCGGATTTATTCAAGTAGACTCAGTCAGCCGTTTTGCTACCTCTAATTAGCTGTATCCGTAAGGCAATAATTATGTGCACGCTAAGTCAATGAGACTTAAAAACGTCAAAAAGGGAGAAGGGTGGCATCCAATGGGTTCAAAACCATTTTCCTCCGTGACGGTTTTGTTCAATAGAGGGGTTACCAGGCTTTTTAAAAATGTCAACAAATTTGGGATCGGATCTATTCAAATAGACTCAATCAGCCGTTTTTGCAGAGGAACAAAATCTGAGAATTTCGAAATGATTTACGTAAAGTGGGGCGCAATTTGGTTGAATCACGCCTTATAACAACACATTTTTCGAAAATTTATGTGCTCGGGAGACAGAGGACTAGTAGACCTTTCGTTTGATATGCGAAAATGTATGTTAATTGTAATTAGCTACCTGTAATTAGCTGTATCCGTAAGGCAATAATTATGTGCACACTAAGTCAATGAGACTTAAAAACGTCAAAAAGGAAGAGGGGTGGCATCCAATGGGTTCAAAACCATTTTCCTCCGTGACGGTTTTGTTCAATAGGGGGTGACCAGGCTTTTCAAAAATGTCAAAAAATTCAGGATCGGATTTATTCAAGTAGACTCAGTCAGCCGTTTTGCTACCTCTAATTAGCTGTATCCGTAAGGCAATAATTATGTGCACGCTAAGTCAATGAGACTTAAAAACGTCAAAAGGGAGAAGGGTGGCATCCAATGGGTTCAAAACCATTTTCCTCCGTGACGGTTTTGTTCAATAGGGGTTACCAGGCTTTTTAAAAATGTCAAAAAATTTGGGATCGGATCTATTCAAATAGACTCAATCAGCCGTTTTTGCAGAGGAACAAAATCTGAGAATTTCGAAATGATTTACGTAAAGTGGGGCGCAATTTGGTTGAATCACGCCTTATAACAACACATTTTTGAAAATGTTATGTGCTCGGGAGACAGAGGACTAGTAGACCTTTCGTTTGATATGCGAAAATGTATGTTAATTGTAATTAGCTACCTGTAATTAGCTGTATCCGTAAGGCAATAATTATGTGCACACTAAGTCAATGAGACTTAAAAACGTCAAAAAGGAAGAGGGGTGGCATCCAATGGGTTCAAAACCATTTTCCTCCGTGACGGTTTTGTTCAATAGGGGTGACCAGGCTTTTCAAAATGTCAAAAAATTCAGGATCGGATTTATTCAAGTAGACTCAGTCAGCCGTTTTGCTACCTCTAATTAGCTGTATCCGTAAGGCAATAATTATGTGCACGCTAAGTCAATGAGACTTAAAAACGTCAAAAAGGGAGAAGGGTGGCATCCAATGGGTTCAAAACCATTTTCCTCCGTGACGGTTTTGTTCAATAGGGGTTACCAGGCTTTTAAAAATGTCAAAAAATTTGGGATCGGATCTATTCAAATAGACTCAATCAGCCGTTTTTGCAGAGGAACAAAATCTGAGAATTTCGAAATGATTTACGTAAAGTGGGGCGCAATTTGGTTGAATCACGCCTTATAACAACACATTTTTCGAAAATGTTATGTGCTCGGGAGACAGAGGACTAGTAGACTTTTCGTTTGATATGCGAAAATGTATGTTAATTGTAATTAGCTACCTGTAATTAGCTGTATCCGTAAGGCAATAATTATGTGCACACTAAGTCAATGAGACTTAAAAACGTCAAAAAGGAAGAGGGGTGGCATCCAATGGGTTCAAAACCATTTTCCTCCGTGACGGTTTTGTTCAATAGGGGGGTGACCAGGCTTTTCAAAAATGTCAAAAAATTCAGGATCGGATTTATTCAAGTAGACTCAGTCAGCCGTTTTGCTACCTCTAATTAGCTGTATCCGTAAGGCAATAATTATGTGCACGCTAAGTCAATGAGACTTAAAAACGTCAAAAAGGGAGAAGGGTGGCATCCAATGGGTTCAAAACCATTTTCCTCCGTGACGGTTTTGTTCAATAGGGGTTACCAGGCTTTTAAAAATGTCAAAAAATTTGGGATCGGATCTATTCAAATAGACTCAATCAGCCGTTTTTGCAGAGGAACAAAATCTGAGAATTTCGAAATGATTTACGTAAAGTGGGGCGCAATTTGGTTGAATCACGCCTTATAACAACACATTTTTCGAAAATGTTATGTGCTCGGGAGACAGAGGACTAGTAGACCTTTCGTTTGATATGCGAAAATGTATGTTAATTGTAATTAGCTACCTGTAATTAGCTGTATCCGTAAGGCAATAATTATGTGCACACTAAGTCAATGAGACTTAAAAACGTCAAAAAGGAAGAGGGTGGCATCAATGGGTTCAAAACCATTTTCCTCCGTGACGGTTTTGTTCAATAGGGGTGAACAGGCTTTTCAAAAATGTCAAAAATTCAGGATCGGATTTATTCAAGTAGACTCAGTCAGCCGTTTTGCTACCTCTAATTAACTGTATCCGTAAGGCAATAATTATGTGCACGCTAAGTCAATGAGACTTAAAAACGTCAAAAAGGAGAAGGGTGGCATCAATGGGTTCAAAACCATTTTCCTCCGTGACGGTTTTGTTCAATAGAGGGGTTACCAGGCTTTTAAAAATGTCAAAAAATTTGGGATCGGATCTATTCAAATAGACTCAATCAGCCGTTTTGCAGAGGAACAAAATCTGAGAATTTCGAAATGATTTACGTAAAGTGGGGCGCAATTTGGTTGAATCACGCCTTATAACAACACATTTTTCGAAAATGTTATGTGCTCGGGAGACAGAGGACTAGTAGACCTTTCGTTTGATATGCGAAAATGTATGTTAATTGTAATTAGCTACCTGTAATTAGCTGTATCCGTAAGGCAATAATTATGTGCACACTAAGTCAATGAGACTTAAAAACGTCAAAAAGGAAGAGGGGTGGCATCCAATGGGTTCAAAACCATTTTCCTCCGTGATGGTTTTGTTCAATAGGGGGTGAACAGGCTTTTTAAAAATGTCAAAAAATTCAGGATCGGATTTATTCAAGTAGACTCAGTCAGCCGTTTTGCTACCTCTAATTAGCTGTATCCGTAAGGCAATAATTATGTGCACGCTAAGTCAATGAGACTTAAAAACGTCAAAAAGGGAGAAGGGTGGCATCCAATGGGTTCAAAACCATTTTCCTCCGTGACGGTTTTGTTCAATAGGGGTTACCAGGCTTTTAAAAATGTCAAAAAATTTGGGATCGGATCTATTCAAATAGACTCAATCAGCCGTTTTTGCAGAGGAACAAAATCTGAGAATTTCGAAATGATTTACGTAAAGTGGGGCGCAATTTGGTTGAATCACGCCTTATAACAACACATTTTTCGAAAATGTTATGTGCTCGGGAGACAGAGGACTAGTAGACCTTTCGTTTGATATGCGAAAATGTATGTTAATTGTAATTAGCTACCTGTAATTAGCTGTATCCGTAAGGCAATAATTATGTGCACACTAAGTCAATGAGACTTAAAAACGTCAAAAAGGAAGAGGGGTGGCATCCAATGGGTTCAAAACCATTTTCCTCCGTGACGGTTTTGTTCAATAGGGGTGAACAGGCTTTTCAAAAATGTCAAAAATTCAGGATCGGATTTATTCAAGTAGACTCAGTCAGCCGTTTTGCTACCTCTAATTAGCTGTATCCGTAAGGCAATAATTATGTGCACGCTAAGTCAATGAGACTTAAAAACGTCAAAAGGGAGAAGGGTGGCATCCAATGGGTTCAAAACCATTTTCCTCCGTGACGGTTTTGTTCAATAGGGGTTACCAGGCTTTTAAAAATGTCAAAAAATTTGGGATCGGATCTATTCAAATAGACTCAATCAGCCGTTTTTGCAGAGGAACAAAATCTGAGAATTTCGAAATGATTTACGTAAAGTGGGGCGCAATTTGGTTGAATCACGCCTTATAACAACACATTTTTCGAAAATGTTATGTGCTCGGGAGACAGAGGACTAGTAGACCTTTCGTTTGATATGCGAAAATGTATGTTAATTGTAATTAGCTACCTGTAATTAGCTGTATCCGTAAGGCAATAATTATGTGCACACTAAGTCAATGAGACTTAAAAACGTCAAAAAGGAAGAGAGGGTGGCATCCAATGGGTTCAAAACCATTTTCCTCCGTGACGGTTTTGTTCAATAGGGGTGACCAGGCTTTTCAAAAATGTCAAAAAATTCAGGATCGGATTTATTCAAGTAGACTCAGTCAGCCGTTTTGCTACCTCTAATTAGCTGTATCCGTAAGGCAATAATTATGTGCACGCTAAGTCAATGAGACTTAAAAACGTCAAAAAGGAGAAGGGTGGCATCCAATGGGTTCAAAACCATTTTCCTCCGTGACGGTTTTGTTCAATAGGGGTTACCAGGCTTTTCAAAAATGTCAAAAATTTGGGATCGGATTTATTCAAATAGACTCAATCAGCCGTTTTTGCAGAGGAACAAAATCTGAGAATTTGAAATGATTTACGTAAAGTGGGGCGCAATTTGGTTGAATCACGCCTTATAACAACACATTTTTAAAAAATTGTATGTGCTCGGGAGACAGAGGACTAGTAGACTTTTCGTTTGATATGCGAAAATGTATGTTAAATTGTAATTAGCTACCTGTAATTAGCTGTATCCGTAAGGCAATAATTATGTGCACACTAAGTCAATGAGACTTAAAAACGTCAAAAAGGGAGAGGGGTGGCATCCAATGGGTTCAAAACCATTTTCCTCCGTGACGTTTTGTTTTGTTCAATAGGATCGGGTGACAGTCAGGCTAGTTTTTCGTAAGGCAAAAATGTCAAAAAATTCAGGATCGGATCTATTTAAGTAGACTCAGTCAGCCGTTTTGCTACCTCTAATTAGCTGTATCCGTAAGGCAATAATTATGTGCACGCTAAGTCAATGAGACTTAAAAACGTCAAAAAAGGAGAGGGGTGGCATCCAATGGGTTCAAAACCATTTTCCTCCGTGACGGTTTTGTTCAATAGGGGGGTGACCAGGCTTTTCAAAAATGTCAAAAAATTTGGGATCGGATCTATTCAAATAGACTCAATCAGCTGTTTTGCAGAGGAACAAAATCTGAGAATTTCGTATTGATTTACGTAAAGTGCGGCGCAATTTGGTTTAATCACGCCTTATAACAACACTTTTTTCGAAAATGTTATGTGCTCGGGAGACAGAGGACTAGTAGACCTTTCGTTTGATATGCGAAAATGTATGTTAATTGTAATTAGCTACCTGTAATTAGCTGTATCCGTAAGGCAATAATTATGTGCACACTAAGTCAATGAGACTTAAAAACGTCAAAAAGGGAGAGGGGTGGCATCCAATGGGTTCAAAACCATTTTCCTCCGTGACGGTTTTGTTCAATAGGGGGGTGACCAGGCTTTTCAAAAATGTCAAAAAATTTGGGATCGGATCTATTCAAATAGACTCAATCAGCCGTTTTGCAGAGGAACAAAATCTGAGAATTTCGTATTGATTTACGTAAAGTGGGGCGCAATTTGGTTGAATCACGCCTTATAACAACACTTTTTTCGAAAATGTTATGTGCTCGGGAGACAGAGGACTAGTAGACCTTTCGTTTGATATGCGAAAATGTATGTTAAATTGTAATTAGCTACCTCTAATTAGCTGTATCCGTAAGGCAATAATTATGTGCACACTAAGTCAATGAGACTTAAAAACGTCAAAAAGGGAGAGGGTGGCATCCAATGGGTTCAAAACCATTTTCCTCCGTGACGGTTTTGTTCAATAGGGGTGACCAGGCTTTTCAAAAATGTCAAAAAATTCAGGATCGGATTTATTCAAGTAGACTCAGTCAGCCGTTTTGCTACCTCTAATTAGCTGTATCCGTAAGGCAATAATTATGTGCACGCTAAGTCAATGAGACTTAAAAACGTCAAAAAGGGAGAGGGGTGGCATCCAATGGGTTCAAAACCATTTTCCTCCGTGACGGTTTTGTTCAATAGGGGTGACCAGGCTTTTAAAAATGTCAAAAAATTTGGGATCGGATTTATTCAAATAGACTCAATCAGCCGTTTTTGCAGAGGAACAAAATCTGAGAATTTGGAAATGATTTACGTAAAGTGGGGCGCAATTTGGTTGAATCACGCCTTATAAAACACATTTTCGAAAATTTATGTGCTCGGGAGACAGAGGACTAGTAGACCTTTCGTTTGATATGCGAAAATGTATGTTAAATTGTAATTAGCTACCTCTAATTAGCTGTATCCGTAAGGCAATAATTATGTGCACACTAAGTCAATGAGACTTAAAAACGTCAAAAGGGAGAGGGTGGCATCCAATGGGTTCAAAACCATTTTCCTCCGTGACGGTTTTGTTCAATAGGGGTGACCAGGCTTTTCAAAAATGTCAAAAAATTCAGGATCGGATTTATTCAAGTAGACTCATCAGCCGTTTTTGCAGAGGAACAAAACGAAATTTTGGAATGATTTACGTTAGCTGTGTCCGTAAGGCAATAACAATTACATTTTTCCAACGCTAAGTCAATGAGACTTAAAAACGTCAAAAAGCAGAGGGTGGCATCCAATGGGTTTAAAACCATTTTCCTCCGTGACTGTTTTTTCAACCTTTCAGGCTTTTCAAAAATGTCAACAAAAGGATCGGATCTATTTAGTCAGTCAGCCGTTTGCTACCTCTAATTAGCTGTATCCGTAAGGCAATAATTATGTGCACGCTAAGTCAATGAGACTTAAAAACGTCAAAAAGGGGAGAGGGTGGCATCCAATGGGTTCAAAACCATTTTCCTCCGTGACGGTTTTGTTCAATAGAAGGGTGACCAGGCTTTTCAAAAATGTCAAAAAATTTGGGATCGGATCTATTCAAATAGACTCAATCAGCCGTTTTTGCAGAGGAACAAAATCTGAGAATTTGGAATGATTTACGTAAAGTGGGGCGCAATTTGGTTGAATCACGCCTTATAACAACACATTTTTCAAAAATTTATGTGCTCGGGAGACAGAGGACTAGTAGACCTTTCGTTTGATATGCGAAAATGTATGTTAAATTGTAATTAGCTACCTCTAATTAGCTGTATCCGTAAGGCAATAATTATGTGCACACTAAGTCAATGAGACTTAAAAACGTCAAAAAGGGAGAGGGGTGGCATCAATGGGTTCAAAACCATTTTCCTACGTGACGGTTTTGTTCAATAGGGGTGACCAGGCTTTTCAAAATGTCAAAAATTCAGGATCGGATTTATTCAAGTAGACTCAGTCAGCCGTTTTGCTACCTCTAATTAGCTGTATCCGTAAGGCAATAATTATGTGCACGCTAAGTCAATGAGACTTAAAAACGTCAAAAAGGGAGAAGGGTGGCATCAATGGGTTTAAAACCATTTTCCTCCGTGACGGTTTTGTTCAATAGGGGTGACCAGGCTTTTAAAAATGTCAAAAAATTTGGGATCGGATCTATTCAAATAGACTCAATCAGCCGTTTTTGCAGAGGAACAAAATCTGAGAATTTTGAAATGATTTACGTAAAGTGGGGCGCAATTTGGTTGAATCACGCCTTATAACAACACATTTTTCGAAATTGTATGTGCTCGGGAGACAGAGGACTAGTAGACTTTTCGTTTGATATGCGAAAATGTATGTTAAATTGTAATTAGCTACCTCTAATTAGCTGTATCCGTAAGGCAATAATTATGTGCACACTAAGTCAATGAGACTTAAAAACGTCAAAAAGGGAGAGGGTTGGCATCCAATGGGTTCAAAACCATTTTCCTCCGTGACGGTTTTGTTCAATAGGGGGTGACAGGCTTTTCAAAAATGTCAAAAAATTCAGGATCGGATTTATTCAAGTAGACTCAGTCAGCCGTTTTGCTACCTCTAATTAGCTGTATCCGTAAGGCAATAATTATGTGCACGCTAAGTCAATGAGACTTAAAAACGTCAAAAAGGGAGAGGGTGGCATCCAATGGGTTCAAAACCATTTTCCTCCGTGACGGTTTTTTCAAACCAGGCTTTTCAAAAAGGGGACCAGGCTTTTTAAAAATGTCAAAAAATTCAGGATCGGATTACACATTTTTTCATGTGCTCGGGAGACAGAGGACTCAAGTCGAAAATGCTGTTCTTGCTACCTCTAATTAGCTGTATCCGTAAGGCAATAATTATGTGCACGCTAAGTCAATGAGACTTAAAAACGTCAAAAAGGGAGAGGGGTGCCATCCAATGGGTTCAATACCATTTTCCTACGTGACGGTTTTTGTTTAATAGGGGTTGACCAGGCTTTTCAAAAATGTCAAAAATTCAGGATCGGATTTATTCAAGTAGACTCAGTCAGCCGTTTTGCTACCTCTAATTAGCTGTATCCGTAAGGCAATAATTTTGTGCACACTAAGTCAATGAGACTTAAAAACGTCAAAAAGGGAGAGGGGTGGCATCCAATGGGTTCAAAACCATTTTCTTCCGTGACGGTTTTGTTCAATAGGGAAGTGACCAGGCTTTTTAAAAAGTCAACAAATTTGGGATCGGATCTATTCAAATAGACTCAATCAGCCGTTTTTGCAAAGGAACAAAATCTGAGAATTTTGGAATGATTTACGTAAAGTGGGGCGCAATTTGGTTGAATCACGCCTTATAACAACATATTTTTCGAAAATTGTATGTGCTCGGGAGACAGAGGACTAGTAGACCTTTCGTTTGATATGCGAAAATGTATGTTAAATTGTAATTAGCTACCTCTAATTAGCTGTATTCGTAAGGCAATAATTATGTGCACACTAAGTCAATGAGACTTAAAAACGTCAAAAAGGAAGAGGGGTGGCATCCAATGGGTTCAAAACCATTTTCCTCCGTGACGGTTTTGTTTACTAGGGGGGTGATCCGGCTTTTTTAAAACAATTAAAAAATTTGGGATCGGATCTATTCAAATAGACTCAATCAGCCGTTTTTCCAGAGGAACAGAATCTGAGAATTTTGGAATGATTTACGTAAAGTGGGGCGCAATTTGGTTGGAACACGCCTTATTTCAACACAGTTTTCAAAAATGTTATGTGCTCGGGAGACAGAGGACTAGTTAACCTTTCGTTTGATATGCGAAAATGTATGTTAAATTGTAATTAGCTACCTCTAATTAGCTGTATCCGTAAGGCAATAATTGTGTGCACACTAAGTCAATGAGACTTAAAAACGTCAAAAAGGGAGAGGGGTGGCATCCAATGGGTTCAATACCATTTTCCTACGTGACGGTTTTGTTTAACAGGGCTGTGACCAGGCTTTTCAAAAATGTCAACAAATTTAGGATCGGATTTATTCAAGTAGACTCAGTCAGCCGTTTTGCTACCTCTAATTAGCTGTATCCGTAAGGCAATAATTATGTGCACGCTAAGTCAATGAGACTTAAAAACGTCAAAAAGGGAGAGGGGTGGCATTTAATGGGTTTAAAACCATTTTCCTCCGTGACGGTTTTGTTCAATAGGGGAGTGACCAGGCTTTTCAAAATGTCTAAAAATTTTGGATCGGATCTATTCAAATAGACTCAATCAGCCGTTTTTGCAAAGGAACAAAATCTGAGAATTTTGGAATGATTTACGTAAAGTGGGGCGCAATTTGGTTGAAACACGCCTTATAACAACACAGTTTTTGAAAATTTGATGTTCTCGGCAGACAGAGGACTAGTAGACCTTTCGTTTGATATGCGAAAATGTTTGTTAAATTGTAATTAGCTACCTCTAATTAGCTGTATCCGTAAGGCAATAAATATGTGCACACTAAGTCAATGAGACTTAAAAACGTCAAAAAGGGAAAGGGGTGGCATCCAATGGGTTCAAAACCATTTCCCTCCGTGACGGTTTTGTTCAATAGGGGGATGACCAGGCATTTAAAAAATATTAAAAAATTTGGGATCGGATCTATTCAAATAGACTCAATCAGCCGTTTTTGCAGAGGAACAAAATCTGAGAATTTCGAAATGATTTACGTAAAGTGGGGCGCAATTTGGTTGAATCACGCCTTATAAAACACATTTTTCGAAATTGTATATGCTCGGGAGACAGGGGACTAGTAGACTTTTCGTTTAATATGCGAAAATGTATAATAAATTGTAATAAGCTACCTCTAATTAGATGTATCCGTAAGGCAATAATTATGTGCACACTAAGTCAATGAGACTTAAAAACGTCAAAAAGGGAGAGGGTTGGCATCCAATGGGTTCAAAACCATTTTCCTTAGGACGGTTTTGTTCAATAGGGGGGTGACAAGGCTTTTCAAAAATGTCAAAAAGTTCAGGATCGGATTTATTTAAGTAGACTCAGTCAGCCGTTTTGCTACCTCTAATTAGCAAAATCCGTAAGGCAAGAATTATGTGCACGCTAAGTCAATGACTTAAAAACGTCAAAAGGGAGAGGGTGGCAATCAATCGGTTCAAAACCATTTTCCTTCGTATGGTTTTTTCAACATATTTTTGACCAGGCTTATTAAAAATGTCAAAAAATTCAGGATCGGAGACAGAGGACTAGTAGACCTTTCGTTTGATATGCGAAAATGTATGTTAAATTGTAATTAGCTACCTCTAATTAGCTGTATCCGTAAGGCAATAATTATGTGCACACTAAGTCAATGAGACTTAAAAACGTCAAAAGGGAGAGGGGTGGCATCCAATGGGTTCAATACCATTTTCCTACGTGACGGTTTTGTTTAATAGGGGTTGACCAGGCTTTTCAAAAATGTCAAAAAATTTAGGATCGGATTTATTCAAGTAGACTCAGTCAGCCGTTTTGCTACCTCTAATTAGCTGTATCCGTAAGGCAATAATTATGTGCACGCTAAGTCAATGAGACTTAAAAACGTCAACAAGGGAGAGGGGTGGCATCCAATCGGTTCAAAATCATTTTCCTTCGTGACGGTTTTGTTCAAAAGGGGGTGACCAGGCTTTTTCAAAAAATTCAAAAAATTTGGGATCGGATTTATTCAAATAGACTCAATCAGCCGTTTTTGCAGAGGAACAAAATCTTAGAATTTCTGAAATGATTTACGTAAAGTGGGGCGCAATTTGGTTGAAACACGCCTTATCAAACACATTTTCAAAAAAAGTTTATGTGCTCGGGAGACAGGACTAGTAGACCTTTCGTTTGATATGCGAAAATGTATGTTAAATTGTAATTAGCTACCTCTAATTAGCTGTATCCGTAAGGCAATAATTATGTGCACACTAAGTCAATGAGACTTAAAAACGTCAAAAAGGGAGAGGGGTGGCATCCAATGGGTTCAATACCATTTTCCTACGTGACGGTTTTGTTTAATAGGGGGTTGACCAGGCTTTTCAAAAATGTCAAAAAATTTAGGATCGGATTTATTCAAGTAGACTCAGTCAGCCGTTTTGCTACCTCTAATTAGCTGTATCCGTAAGGCAATAATTTTGTGCACACTAAGTCAATGAGACTTAAAAACGTCAAAAAGGAAGAAGGGTGGCATCCAATGGGTTCAAAACCATTTTCCTCCGTGACGGTTTTGTTCAATAGGAAGTGACCAGGCTTTTTAAAATGTCAAAAAATTTGGGATCGGATCTATTCAAATAGACTCAATCAGCCGTTTTTGCAAAGGAACAAAATCTGAGAATTTTGGAATGATTTACGTAAAGTGGGGCGCAATTTGGTTGAATCACGCCTTATAACAACATATTTTTCGAAAATTGTATGTGCTCGGAAGACAGAGGACTAGTAGACCTTTCGTTTGATATGCGAAAATGTATGTTAAATTGTAATTAGCTACCTCTAATTAGCTGTATCCGTAAGGCAATAATTATGTGCACACTAAGTCAACGAGACTTAAAAACGTCAAAAAGGGAGAGGGTTGGCATCCAATGGGTTCAATACCATTTTCCTACGTGACGGTTTTGTTTAACAGGGGTGACCAGGCTTTTCAAAAATGTCAAAAAATTTAGGATCGGATTTATTCAAGTAGACTCAGTCAGCCGTTTTGCTACCTCTAATTAGCTGTATCCGTAAGGCAATAATTATGTGCACGCTAAGTCAATGAGACTTAAAAACGTCAAAAAGGGAGAGGGGTGGCATCCAATGGGTTCAAAACTATTTTCCTCCGTGACGGTTTTGTTCAATAGGGGGGTGACCAGGCCTTTCAAAAATTTAAAAAAAGTTGGGATCGGATTTATTCAAATAGACTCAATCAGCCGTTTTTGCAGAGAAACAAAATCTTAGAATTTCGAAATGATTTACGTAAAGTGGGGCGCAATTTGGTTGAAACACGCCTTATCAAACACATTTTTCGAAGTTTATGTGCTCGGAAGACAGAGGACTAGTAGACCTTTCGTTTGATATGCGAAAATGTATGTTAAATTGTAATTAGCTACCTCTAATTAGCTGTATTCGTAAGGCAATAATTATGTGCACACTAAGTCAATGAGACTTAAAAACGTCAAAAAGGGAGAGGGGTGGCATCCAATGGGTTCAAAACCATTTTCCTCCGTGACGGTTTTGTTCACTAGGGGGGTGACCAGGCAAAAAAAAAAAAAAATTGGGATCGGATCTATTCAAATAGACTCAATCAGCCGTTTTTGCAGAGGAACAAAATCTGAGAATTTTGGAATGATTTACGTAAAGTGGGGTGCAATTTGGTTGAAACACGCCTTATTTCAACACAGTTTTCAACAATGTGATGTGCTCGGGAGACAGAGGACTAGTAGACCTTTCGTTTGATATGCGAAAATGTATGTTAAATTGTAATTAGCTACCTCTAATTAGCTGTATCCGTAAGGCAATAATTATGTGCACACTAAGTCAATGAGACTTAAAAACGTCAAAAAGGGAGAGGGGTGGCATCCAATGGGTTCAAAACCATTTTCCTACGTGACGGTTTTGTTCAATAGGGGTGACCAGGCTTTTTAAAATGTCAAAAAAATGTCAAAAAATTCAGGATCGAATGATTTAATTCAAGTAGACTCAGTCAGCCGTTTTGCTACCTCTAATTAGCTGTATCCGTAAGGCAATAATTATGTGCACACTAAGTCAATAAGACTTAAAAACGTCAAAAGGGAGAGGGTTGGCATCCAATGGGTTCAAAACCATTTTCCTACGTGACGGTTTTGTACAATAGGGGGTGACCAGGCTTTTCAAAAATGTCAAAAAATTCAGGATCGTTATTTAATTCAAGTAGACTTCAGCCGTTTTGCTACCTCTAATTAGCTGTATCCGTAAGGCAATAATTATGTGCACGCTAAGTCAATGAGACTTAAAAACGTCAAAAAGGGAGAGGGTGGCATCAATGGGTTCAAAACCATTTTCCTCCGTGACGGTTTTGTTCAATAGGGGTGACCAGGCTTTTCAAAAATGTCAAAAAATTTGTAATCGGATCTATTCAAATAGACTCAATCAGCCGTTTTTGCAAAGGAACAAAATCTGAGAATTTGGAATGATTTACGTAAAGTGGGGCGCAATTTGGTTGAATCACGCCTTATTCAACACATTTTTCGAAAATTGTATGTGCTCGGGAGACAGAGGACTAGTAGACCTTTCGTTTGATATGCGAAAATGTATGTTAAATTGTAATTAGCTACCTCTAATTAGCTGTATCCGTAAGGCAATAATTATGTGCACACTAAGTCAATGAGACTTAAAAACGTCAAAAAGGGAGAGGGTGGCATCCAATGGGTTCAAAACCATTTTCCTCCGTGACGGTTTTGTTCACTAGGGGTGACCAGGCTTTTCAAAAAAAAAAAAAATTTGGGATCGGATCTATTCAAATAGACTCAATCAGCCGTTTTTGCAGAGGAACAAAATCTGAGAATTTTGGAATGATTTACGTAAAGTGGGGCGCAATTTGGTTGAAACACGCCTTATCAACACAGTTTTCAACAAATTTATGTGCTCGGGAGACAGAGGACTAGTAGACCTTTCGTTTGATATGCGAAAATGTATGTTAAATTGTAATTAGCTACCTCTAATTAGCTGTATCCGTAAGGCAATAATTTGTGCACACTAAGTCAATGAGACTTAAAAACGTCAAAAAGGGAGAGGGTGGCATCCAATGGGTTCAATACCATTTTCCTACGTGACGGTTTTGTTTAACAGGGGTGACCAGGCTTTTCAAAAATGTCAAAAAATTTAGGATCGGATTTATTCAAGTAGACTCAGTCAGCCGTTTTGCTACCTCTAATTAGCTGTATCCGTAAGGCAATAATTATGTGCACACTAAGTCAATGAGACTTAAAAACGTCAAAAAGGAGAGAGGGTGGCATCCAATGGGTTCAAAACCATTTTCCTCCGTGACGGTTTTGTTCACTAGGGGTGACCAGGCTTTTTAAAAAAAAAAAAATTTGGGATCGGATCTATTCAAATAGACTCAATCAGCCGTTTTTGCAGAGGAACAAAATCTGAGAATTTTGGAATGATTTACGTAAAGTGGGGCGCAATTTGGTTGAAACACGCCTTATAACAACACAGTTTTCAAAATTTATGTGCTCGGAGACAGAGGACTAGTAGACCTTTCGTTTGATATGCGAAAATGTATGTTAAATTGTAATTAGCTACCTCTAATTAGCTGTATCCGTAAGGCAATAATTGTGTGCACACTAAGTCAATGAGACTTAAAAACGTCAAAAAGGGAGAGGGGTGGCATCCAATGGGTTCAATACCATTTTCCTACGTGACGGTTTTGTTTAACAGGGGGGTGACCAGGCTTTTCAAAAATGTCAAAAAATTTAGGATCGGATTTATTCAAGTAGACTCAGTCAGCCGTTTTGCTACCTCTAATTAGCTGTATCCGTAAGGCAATAATTATGTGCACGCTAAGTCAATGAGACTTAAAACGTCAAAAAGGGAGAGGGTGGCATCAATGGGTTCAAAACCATTTTCCTCCGTGACGGTTTTGTTCAATAGGGGGTGACCAGGCTTTTCAAAATGTCAAAAAATTTGGGATCGGATCTATTCAAATAGACTCAATCAGCCGTTTTTGCAGAGGAACAAAATCTGAGAATTTTGGAATGATTTACGTAAAGTGGGGCGCAATTTGGTTGAATCACGCCTTATAACAACACATTTTTCGAAAATTTATGTGCTCGGGAGACAGAGGACTAGTAGACCTTTCGTTTGATATGCGAAAATGTATGTTAAATTGTAATTAGCTACCTCTAATTAGCTGTATCCGTAAGGCAATAATTATGTGCACACTAAGTCAATGAGACTTAAAAACGTCAAAAAGGGAGAGGGTGGCATCCAATGGGTTCAAAACCATTTTCCTCCGTGATGGTTTTGTTCAATAGGGGTGACCAGGCTTTTCAAAAAAAAAAATTTAGGATCGGATTTATTCAAGTAGACTCAGTCAGCCGTTTTGCAAAATCTAATTAGCTGTATCCGTAAGGCAATAATTATGTGCACGCTAAGTCAATGAGACTTAAAAACGTCAAAAAGGGAGAGGGTGGCTTTCAATGGGTTCAAAACCATTTTCCTCCGTGACGGTTTTTTCAAAAGGAATAGGGTGACCAGGCATTTTTTTTAAAAAAAAAAAAAATTGGGATCGGATTATTCAAATAGACTCAATCAGCCGTTTTTGCAGAGGAACAAAATCTGAGAATTTCGAAATGATTTACGTAAAGTGGGGCGCAATTTGGTTGAAACACGCCTTTTTAACACGGTTTTTTCAAAAAAATGTTATGTGCTCGGGAGACAGAGGACTAGTAGACCTTTCGTTTGATATGCGAAAATGTATGTTAAATTGTAATTAGCTACCTCTAATTAGCTGTATCCGTAAGGCAATAATTATGTGCACACTAAGTCAATGAGACTTAAAAACGTCAAAAAGGGAGAGGGGTGGCATCCAATGGGTTCAAAACCATTTTCCTCCGTGACGGTTTTGTTCAATAGGGGGGTGACCAGGCTTTTCAAAATGTCAAAAAATTTGGGATCGGATTTATTCAAATAGACTCAATCAGCCGTTTTTGCAAAGGAACAAAATCTGAGAATTTTGGAATGATTTACGTAAAGTGGGGCGCAATTTGGTTGAATCACGCCTTATAACAACATATTTTTCGAAAATTGTATGTGCTCGGGAGACAGAGGACTAGTAGACCTTTCGTTTGATATGCGAAAATGTATGTTAAATTGTAATTAGCTACCTCTAATTAGCTGTATTCGTAAGGCAATAATTATGTGCACACTAAGTCAATGAGACTTAAAAACGTCAAAAAGGGAGAGGGGTGGCATCCAATGGGTTCAATACCATTTTCCTACGTGACGGTTTTGTTTAATAGGGGTGACCAGGCTTTTCAAAAATGTCAAAAAATTTAGGATCGGATTTATTCAAGTAGACTCAGTCAGCCGTTTTGCTACCTCTAATTAGCTGTATCCGTAAGGCAATAATTATGTGCACGCTAAGTCAATGAGACTTAAAAACGTCAAAAAGGGAGAGGGGTGGCATCCAATGGGTTCAAAACCATTTTCCTCCGTGACGGTTTTGTTTAATAGGGGGGTGACCAGGCTTTTCAAAATGTCAAAAAATTTGGGATCGGATTTATTCAAATAGACTCAATCAGCCGTTTTTGCAGAGGAACAAAATCTGAGAATTTTGGAATGATTTACGTAAAGTGGGGCGCAATTTGGTTGAATCACGCCTTATAACAACATATTTTTCGAAAATTGTATGTGCTCGGGAGACAGAGGACTAGTAGACTTTTCGTTTAATATGCGAAAATGTAAGTTAAATTGTAATTAGCTACCTCTAATTAGCTGTATCCGTAAGGCAATAATTATGTGCACACTAAGTCAATGAGACTTAAAAACGTCAAAAGGGAGGGGTGGCATCCAATGGGTTCAAAACCATTTTCCTCCGTGACGGTTTTGTTCACTAGGGGGTGACCAGGCTTTTTTTTTTTTTTTTCAAAAAAAAAAAAAAATTGGGATCGGATCTATTCAAATAGACTCAATCAGCCGTTTTTGCAGAGGAACAAAATCTGAGAATTTTGGAATGATTTACGTAAAGTGGGGCGCAATTTGGTTGAAACACGCCTTATAACAACACAGTTTTCGAAAATTTATGTGCTCAGGAGACAGAGGACTAGTAGACCTTTCGTTTGATATGCAAAAATGTATGTTAAATTGTATTGAGCTACCTCTAATTAGCTGTATCCGTAAGGCAATAATTATGTGCACACTAAGTCAATGAGACTTAAAAACGTTAAAAAGGGAGAGGGGTGGCATCCAATGGGTTCAAAACCATTTTCCGCCGTGACGGTTTTGTTCAATAGGGGTGACCAGGCTTTTCAAAAATGTCAAAAAATTCAGGATCGGATTTATTCAAGTAGACTCAATCAGCCGTTTTGCTACCTTTAATTAGCTGTATCCGTAAGGCAATAATAAGGTGCACACTAAGTCAATGAGACTTTAAAACGTCAAAAGGGAGAGGGTGGCATTCAATGGGTTCAAAACCATTTTCCTCTGTATCGAAAATTTTTCTTCAAAGGGGTGACCAGGCTTTCAAAAAGATGTCAAAAAAAAATTTATTTAGACTCAATCAGCCGTTTTGCTACCTCTAATTAGCTGTATCCGTAAGGCAATAATTAAAAGTCAATAAGACTTAAAAACGTCAAAAAGGGAGAAGGGTGGCATCAATGGGTTCAAAACCATTTTCCTACGTGACGGTTTTGTTCAATGGTGACCAGGCTTTTCAAAAATGTCAAAAAATTTAGGATCGGATTTATTCAAGTAGACTCAGTCAGCCGTTTTGCTACCTCTAATTAGCTGTATCCGTAAGGCAATAATTATGTGCACGCTAAGTCAATGAGACTTAAAAACGTCAAAAGGGAGAGGGGTGGCATCCAATGGGTTCAAAACCATTTTCCTCCGTGATGGTTTTGTTTTACTAGGGGTGACCAGGCTTTTCAAAAAAAAAAAATTGGGATCGGATCTATTCAAATAGACTCAATCAGCCGTTTTTGCAGAGGAACAAAATCTGAGAATTTCGGAATGATTTACGTAAAGTGGGGCGCAATTTGGTTGAAACACGCCTTATTTCAACACAGTTTTCAAAAATGTTATGTGCTCAGGAGACAGAGGACTAGTAGACCTTTCGTTTGATATGCGAAAATGTATGTTAAACTGTAATTAGCTACCTCTAACTAGATGTATCCGTAAGGCAATAATTATGTGCACACTAAGTCAATGAGACTTAAAAACGTCAAAAAGGGAGAGGGGTGGCATCCGAAGGGTTCAAATCCATTTTCCTACGTGACGGTTTTGTTCAATAGGGGTGACCAGGCTTTTCAAAAATGTCAAAAAATTCAGGATCGGATTTATTCAAGTAGACTCAGTCAGCCGTTTTGCTACCTCTAATTAGCTGAATCCATAAGGCAATGATTATGTGCTCACTAAGTCAATGAGACTTAAAAACATCAAAAAGGGAGAGGGGTGGCATCCAATTGGTTCAAAACCATTTTCCTCCGTGACGGGTTTTTTCAATAGGGGGTGATTAGGCTTTTCAAAAAGGTCAAAAAAATCGGAATCGGATTTATTCAAGTAGACTCAATCAGCCGTTTTGCTACCTCTAATTAGCTGTATCAGGAAGGCAATAATTATGTGCACACTAAGTCAATGAAGACTTAAAAACATCAAAAAGGGAGAGGGTTGGCATCCAATGGGTTCAGAACCAATTTCCTCCGTGACGTTTCTGTTCAATAGGGGGGTGACCAGTCTTTTCAAAAATGTCAAAAAACTCGGGATCGGATTTATTCAAGTAGACTCAATCAGCCGTTTTTGCAGAGGAACAAAGTCTGAGAATTTCAGAATGATTTACTTAAAGTGGGGCGCAATATGGTTGAATCACGCCTTATAACAACTCATTTTTCGAAACTTTTATGTGCTCGGGAGACAGAGGACTAGATTCAATCAGCCGTTTTGGTACCTCTAATTAGCTGTATCCGTAAGGCAATAGTTATGTGCACACTAAGTCAATGAGACTTAAAAACTTCAAAAAGGGAAAGAGGTGGCATCCAATGGGTTCTAAACCATTTTCATTCGTGTCGGTTTTGTTCAATAGGGGTGACCAGGCTTTTCAAAAAAAAAAAAAAAAATTGGTATCGGATCTATTCAAATAGACTCAATCAGCCGTTTTTGCAGAAGAACAAAATTTGAGAATTTCGGTATGATTTACGTAAAGTGGGGCGCAATTTGGTTGAAACACGCCTTATAACAAAACATTTTTTGAAACTTTGATGTGCTCGGGAGACAGAGGACTAGTAGAGCTTTCGTTTGATATGCGAAAATGTATGTTAAATTGTAATTAGCTACCTCTAATTAGCTGTATCCATAAGGCAATAATTATGTGCACACTAAGTCAATAAAAATTAAAAACTTTAAAAAGAGAGCGGGGTGGCATCCAATGGGTTCAAAACCATTTTCCGCCGTGATGGTTTTGTTCAATAATGGAATGACCAAACTTTTCAAAAATGTCAAAAAATTCAGGATCGGATTTATTCAAGTAGACTCAATCAGCCGTTTTGCTACCTTTAATTAGCTGTATCCGTAAGGCAATAATAAGGTGCACACTAAGTCAATGAGACTTTAAAACTTCAAAAGGGAGAGGGGTGGCATTCAATGGGTTCAAAACCATTTTCCTCTGTATCGGTTTTCTTCAAAAGGGGGTGACCAGGCTTTTCAAAGATGTCAAAAAATTCGGAATCAGATTTATTCAAGTAGACTCAATCAGCCGTTTTGCTACCTCTAATTAGCTGTATCCGTAAGGCAATAATATTGTGCACACTAAGTCAATGAGACTTAAAAACTTCAAAAGGGAGAGGGGTGGCATCCAATGGGTTCAAAACCATTTTCCTCCGTGTTGGATTTGTTCAATAGGGGGTGACCAGGCTTTTCAAAAATGTCAAAAAATTCGGGATCGGATTTATTCAAGTAGACTCAATCAGCCATTTTTGCAGAGGAACAATGTCTGAGAATTTCGGAATGATTTACGTAAAGTGGGGCGCAATTTGATTGAATCACGCCTTATAACAACACATTTTTCCAAAATGTTATGTTCTCGGGAGACAGAGGACTAGTAGACCTTTTGTTTAATATGCGAAAATGTATATTAAAATGTAATTAGCTACCTCTATTTAGCTGTATCCGTAAGGCAATAATTATGTGCACACTAAGTCAATGAGACTTAAAAACTTTAAAAAGGGAGAGGGGTGGCATCCAATGGGTTCAAAACCATTTTCCTCCGTGACGGTTTTGTTCAATAGAGGGGTGACCAAACTTTTTAAAAATGTCAAAAAATTCGGGATCGGATTTATTCAAATAGACTCAATCAGCCGTTTTGCTACCTCTAATTAGCTGTATCCGTAAGGCAATAATAATGTGCACACTAAGTCAATGAGACTTAAAAACTTCAAAAGGGAGAGGGGTGGCATCCAATGGGTTCAAAACCAATTTCCTACGTGATGGTTTTGTTCAATAGGGGATGACCAGGCTTTTTAAAATTGTCAAAAAATTCAGGATCGGATTTATTCAAGTAGACTCAGTCAATCGTTTTGCTACCTCTAATTAGCTGTATCCGTAAGGCAATAATTATGTGCACACTAAGTCAATGAGACTTAAAAACTTTAAAAGGGAGAGGGGTGGCATCCAATGGGTTCAAAACCAATTTCCTACGTGACGGTTTTGTTCAATAGGGGGATGACCAGGCTTTTTAAAAATTGTCAAAAAATTCAGGATCGGATTTATTCAAGTAGACTCAGTCAATCGTTTTGCTACCTCTAATTAGCTGTATCCGTAAGGCAATAATTATGTGCACGCTAAGTCAATAAGACTTAAAAACGTCAAAAAGGGAGAGGGGTGGCATCCAATGGGTTCAAAACCATTTTCCATCGTGACGGTTTTGTTCAATAGGGGGTGACCAGGCTTTTCAAAAATAACGAAAAATTTGGGATCGGATCTATTCAAATAGACTCAATCAGCCGTTTTTGCAGAGGAACAAAATCTGAGAATTTCGGAATGATTTACGTAAAGTGGGGCGCAATTTGGTTGAATCACGCCTTATAACAACACCTTTTTCGAAAATTGTATGTGCTCGGGAGACAGAGGACTAGTAAACCTTTCGTTTGATATGCGAAAATGTATGTTAAATTGTAATTAGCTACCTCTAATTAGCTGTATCCGTAAGGCAATAATTATGTGCACACTAAGTTAATGAAACTTAAAAAACGTCAAAAATGGAGAGGGTGGCATCCAATGGGTTCAAAACCATTTTCCTACGTGATGGTTTTGTTCAATAGGGGGGTGACCAAGCTTTTCAAAAATGTCAAAAATTTCGGGATTGGATCTATTCAAATAGACTCAATCAGCCGTTTTTGCCGAGGAACGAAGTCTGAGAATTTCGGAAAGATTTACGTAAAGTGGGGCGCAATTTGGTTGAATCACGCCTTGTAACAACACATTTTTCGAAAATTTGATGTGCTCGGGAAACAGAGGACTAGTAGACCTTTCGTTAAATTTGCGAAAATGTATATCAAAATTGTAATTAGCTACCTATCTTTTTATATTTATATATATATAGATATATATATAGATATATATATATATATATATATATATATATATATATATATATATATATATATATATATATATATATATATATATATATCTAAATCTCTCTCTCTCTCTTTATCTATATATATATATATATAATAGATATATATAGATATATATAAATATATATATGTATATATATATATAAATATATATGTATATATATATAATTATATATATATATATATAAATATATATATATATAAATATATATATACATATATATATATATATATATATATATATATATATATATATATACATATAAAAAAATATATATATATATACAAATATATAGATATATATATATATATACATATATATAATAATATATATATATTTATATATATAAATATATATATATATATATATATATATATACATATATATATATATATATATATATATATATATATATATATAATATATATATATATATATATATATATATATATATATATATATATATATATATATATATATATATATATATATATATATATATATATATATATATAATATATATATATATATATATATATATATATATATATATATATATATATATATATATATATATATATATATATATATATATATATATATATATATATATATATATATATATATATATATATATATATATATATATATATATATATATATATATATATATATATATATATATATATATATATATATATATATATATATATATATATATGTTTATATATTCAGGATCAGATCTATTCAAGTAGACTCAATCAGCCGTTTTTGCAGAGGAACAAAGTCTGAAAATTTCGGAATGATTTACGTAAAGTGGGGCGCAATTTGGCTGAATTACGCCTTATAACAACACATTTTCCCAAAATGTGATGTGCTCGAGAGGCAATGGACTAGTAGACCTTTCGTTTAATATCTAAAATTGTATATTAAATTGTAATTAGCTACCTCTAACTAGCTGTATCCGTAAGGCAGTAATTATGTGCACACTAAGTCAATGAGACTTAAAAACGTCAAAAAGGGAGAGGGGTGGCATCCAATGGGTTCAAAACCATTTTCCTACGTGACGGTTTTGTTCAATAGGGGGGTGACCAGGCTTTTTAAAACTGTCAAAAAATTCGGGATCGGATCTATTCAAGTACTGAGACTCAATCAGCCCTTTTTGCAGAGGAACAAAGTCTGAGAATTTCTGAATGATGTACGTAAAGTGGGGCGCAATTTGGTTGAATCACGCCTTATGACAACACATTTTTCCAAAATTGTATGTGCTTGGGAGACAGAGAACTAGTAGACCTTTCGTTTGATATGCGAAATTGTATATTAAATTGTAATTAGCTACCTATCTAAATATATATATATAGATATATATAGATATATATATATATATATATATATATATATATATATATATATATATATATATATATATATATATCTATATATATATATATATATATATATATATATATATATATATATATATATATATATATATATAAATCTCTCTCTCTCTCTCTCTATATATATATATATATATATATATATATATATATATATATATATATATATATATATATATATATATATATATATATATATATATATATATATATATATATATGTATATATATATATATATATATATATATATATATATATATATATATATATATATATATATATATATATATATATATATATATATATATATATATATATATATATATATATATATATATATATATATATATATATATATATATATATATATATATATATATATATTTACCCTTACTAGAAACTGCTTAAACTCTACAAGACATTTTTCCCAAAGGATCAATAATCCCAGCCTTCAAAGGAACTAAAAATCTGAAAGAAATTCTCAAACCTCAAACCCACCCCTTCAAGTGAGCATGAGACAGGAGGTTATTCTAAATGTGACAGTAAATGTGATTTGTGCCAAAACTTCTCGCAAGCAACTAACACCTGTCAAAGCCAGGCCACTGGACGCCATTATAAAATAAAACAAAATATGACTTGTACTACACGCAATGCCATCTATCTCATAACATGCTTAAAATGTAAACTTTAGTACGTGGGATCAACATCCACACAATTTAAAGTGCGTTTTTGCAATCACAAATCTTCGATGGTTACCAACAAAAAGACCTGTGAAGTTGCTGTTTATTTTGTCGTACCCCCTTCCCCCTCCCATACCTTTCCGACTTTCAATTCATCCCATTTGAAAGAATTCTAGATTTTCAAAACACTGAAAGAAAGCTGCTTACAGAGAGGTATATTGGACGGCCCAACTACACACTTTGCAGCCATACGGGCTTAACAAAGCGAGAACTTCATTTAAAAAGCCGGATTAGTTACACATCATAGACCTTCCCTAACTCTCAACTTTGTTTGTTGTTATTTTCTTTGTATTCAGTTTCGGCTCTGTAATTTGTTCCATTTAATGTACAATAGCTTTAGTATAGCCTTATTACTTACTTGCATTTGTTCAACCGATGAAGGTCGAATGACCGAAACGTCTTGCTTTTTTAGGTTTTTAATAAAGTTACTCTAAGGAGTGGTTGGAAGTTGTATTTTCTTTTTTCTGCAACGTATTCAATTTATATATATATATATTTATATATAAATATATATAAATATATATATATATATATATATATATTTATATTTATGTATATATATATATATATATATATATATATATATATATATATATATATATATATATTTATATTTATATATATATATATATATATATATATATATATATATATATATATATATATATATATATATATATATATATATATATATATATATATCTATATATATACATATGTCTATTTATATATATATATATATATATATATATATATATATATTTATATATATATATATACATATATATATATATATATATATATATATAGATATATATATATATATATATATATATATATATATATATATATATATATATATATATATATATATATATATATATATATATATATATATATATATATATATATATATATATATATATATATATATATATATATATATATATAGATATATATATATATATATATATATATAAATATATATATATATATTTATATATATATGTATACATATATATATATATATATATATATATATATATATATATATATATATCTATATATATATATATATATATATATATATATATATATATATATATATATATATATATATATATATATATATATATATATATATATATATATATATATATATATATATATATATATATATTTATATATTTGAAAGACGCCCGCCAACCAACGTTTAAAATCTAGAATTCCGATAGGCCGTTATGTATGTAATGGTCATTCCATGACATTGTGGAGTTACGAACCTCGTTTGTATAAAAAAGGAAAGAAAAATGTGACCTTTGAGAGTTAAAATGGTCAATGAACACAGATTTTTGATGCAAAATTGAGCAAAATATAAACCTCTGGAATTGAGGTGCTAATAAAAAAACTAAGTTACTAGTGTTGGTACTTAAGACTTTTACCTTCTATCATCAGGGGCGGAGATCTATGTCTGAGTTTGGGACGAAAACTTGAGCAGTGGCGAAGCTAGAATTTTGTGAGGGCAAAGATATGAAAATTTCCATATATGTGTAAGTTGCTCCCCCCACCTCTTCCGAAAATAAAAGGAAATTATACAAAAATTGAAGCAAATTTCACAAAAAGAAGCAAATTTCACGAACATGAAGGATATTTTAAACAAGAGGAAAAAAATTTCCAGAAAATTAATAGAAATTTCTCGAAAATTGAAGAAAATTTTCAGAAAATAAAAGCATGATTAAATTGACGCAAATTTCATGGAAATTAATGACAACTTCTCGTTAATTGAAGAAATTTTCCCCGAAAATGTGGAATGAAATTGCCCAAACAGACAAAACTGCGTCCGTTAACAACACAAAGAAATTACAAAAATTGAATTGGAAAAATATTTATCAACATTTCAAAATGAAAATAAGAATTCCTGAATAGTAAATCTTTTTCATCATTGAGAAATTCTTTTGTCTTGTTGTTTTCTTTCAAATGTAGAAATTAAAAGTTGCAGAAATTAAAAGTTGCAGAAAACATAAAACAAAATTGTGTAAGAAAAGTGACCAAATATGTGAGAAGCGTATATATATTGATCATATCATTAATCATAGGCTTTATACTTTTTATTTCACTGAATATTCTTTCCAAATTCCCTGATTAGTACAGTTCATTTTTTAAATTCGTTTTGCATTAATATTTCCCTGTAAACATTCTACTTTTAATATGTATGTTTCTCTGAAAATTATGTGAGAGGTTCGAGAGTTTGACCTGTAATATTTACTCAACTTAGCTTTTAAGAGAGGTTTTGCCAGTTTTTTTCATGAAAAATGTGTTTCTTAGCTGTGCATCTATGATCCTCCGTACTGCCTTCTTCGCTATCCATGTTGTCTTGCCACCCATTTGGGACCAGGCTTCGTAGATTGTTCCAAGGTTAGAAAGCCAATCCAATATGAAATTAAGCCAAATAAAGCTAATATCAGAAAACTGTAACTTACTTCCTCGGTACTTGTATAGCGCACAATCTCTAGGTTCGCTGCACTTTACAGAACAAAACAAAACTCCATACACAAATAATCCAAAAATTAGTTAAACACAGGAAAATAAAAGAGATGAACACAAAACAGTTACCTGGTTACAATACATCCTGGAAGTGTTTCTCGAAAAGAAAAGTCTTCTGGTGTTTTTTGAACACATCAATGGAGAAACTGTTTATGATTTTAAAAGGTAATGCATTCCACGGAGGATTGCCGGTGTGATAGTAAGTTTTCCCCCGTAAATTTCTCCCCCTCCTCCGTCCTTGTTTTTTAAGGAATGTCTAATTAATTTGGTCCTCTCCAGACTGATTTTACTAGGTAATTTACTGGTGTGTCTGTACGGTTCCTTCAATTAATTTTGTGTACTGAAGCAATAAGCTAAATCCGAAGTTAGTAATATTTATGCGCGGAGAACAAGTAGTAATATGGTGGTAGGATGACCCCCTCTCCCCTCCCTTCCCAGAAGGTGCCAAAAGGAGGCGATTTGGAGGTGCCAATAGGAGGCGATTTGGAGGAGACCATATACTTCTCCCTATGCAGTCCGGTAGCATGCCTATTAATGGGAACATAAATGTTCCTATTAATGGGAACATTTTGCTACATGGAAGCCGCCATTTTGTGATATTTCCCATCATCCTTTGCTATCCTAACGTTTGGGCCTTATGCAATGTTACATTTTTCAAATTTGAAATACGTCTGAGAAATTATCTTTGCTAGGGGAATCTTAAAACTTATGAAAATACCTCCATTACTGTCATTGCTACAACTTTTCCACTCTCATTTGATATAATCACCACGCCGTTTTTGAAATCTTAGATAAAATAGACAACAGAGCTAGGCTTTTAGGCACGAAACGGCCATTTTGAAAATTCAAATGTTTTTCAACACAATGATTTTTAATACTTCAAGTACATCAATTAGAAACTATGACATTTTATTGCAACATCTGAACAATATGGCTGCATGACTTCAATATTTTCGTGTGTTATAAATGTTCCTATTAAAAGGCATTCTTTCGGACAGCTATGCTACTCCTTCTCTTCACTCCTTGCTCTGCCGAACTGTCCTAGATCGTGGAAGCATCTTAAAGAGTGGTCAACACCCAAAATATGCCCCAAACACACAGAAAAAAAGCAGAATTATTCTCCTGAAAAAAATGCTGAGCAGAGACAGATCTGCTCCAATTTGGCCCTAGACTGTATGTAGCAGACAGGAGGGGGGAAATCAATTCGACTTAGTGTTATGTGCAGTTTCTGTGACACATCACAACAAGACAATAGTGTCTAAATAGGGTGAAAAATGAATAAATGAGACGAAACATCTTTCATTGATTGAAGTCTTGAGAGTTGATGGTGTAAGAATTTGACGTCTATATCATCAGATTTAAAAAAAAGGGTGTGATGAATGATGCAAACAAGACAGGTATCGACATGAAAATATTGGTCAAGAATATTTAGTTTCATCATTTCAGGGAAAATAAAACAAAGAACTGTGTGTAAGAAATCTAAAAGTAGAACCTGATGCTGAGTTTGATGATGGTGCAATAGTGACGTCAAGATAAAGAACTAATCACGAATAACAATAAACTATGATGGTGCAATAGTGACGTCAAGGTAAAAGAACTAATTACGAATAACAATAAACTATGACACAAACATGATGTAAGACGGTCATTCTGAAGAAAAAAAAATGATTCGGCGCAATAGTGACATAAAATAAAGAAGAACTGATCACGACTGAAAACAGACTATGAAATAAACATGATGTAAGACGAGTCATTCTAAAAAAAGAAGATAAAAGCAGCAATCTCTTTTGGTCAAAATCAAACTTCGCCTATCACGCCGTCGTTAGATGAGAAATCATGACAGATAAATCTTTGACAAACTTTGAAGAAGTGCAGTTGCCAGAAGAAGATTAATCTCTTCTGAACGCGATTATAGCAGTTGCAGAGAGAGAAAGAGAGAGAGAGACATGAGAGAATTGAAAAAGAGCAAAGAAATTACGAAAACATTTTCTTGCAAAGTAAGTTCTTATACCAAAAAAATATTTTCTGTTTTTTCTTTAGGTTATATATCAAGCTCAAATAAATAAACTTTAAAATTTTCGGTATTTTTTTTCTGAAGGAAAAGAATATTTAGTTTCTTCATTGCCCCCTCCTAATCTCAGCTGGTACTTTTTATATATGCATTGTTGATTATATTAAACTTAAGAATGTTCGGGGTTTGAAGGAAAAGAATATTTAGTTTCTACATTCCCCCTCCTAATCTCAGCTGGTATCTTTTTTTTTTATGTATTGCTGATTATATTAAACTTTCCTAAGTTCGATATGTTCGATACATTTTTTTTTTTTAAGGAAAATTATTTTTAGTTTCTTCATCCCCTTTTTAATCTCAGCTGGTATTTTTTAGATGTATTGCTGATTATATCAAACTTAAGAATGTTTGGTATTTTTTCTAAAGGAAAATAATATCTAGTTTTATCATTCCTCCCTCCTAATCTCAGCTGGTATTTTTTTAATTGCTAATTATGCTAAACTTAAGAATGCTTGTGTATTTTTTTCTGACTGAAAAGAATATTTAGTTTCATCATTTCTTTAATTAATATGTTTAATTTATATGTAACGTCTAGTGGTCCTCTTTTTTATTGCTTGTTTCTTTATAGAGCAAATCAGACAATGCACTTTCCCGAACAGGCTATTCCAGGACCATCTAATTCTAACCCAAGGGCCATTCCAGGACCATCTACCGCTAGCCCAAAGACCGGGTTACATTGTGAGGATGATTCATGTTCTAAACGGTTTGCGACCACAAAACACTGAAATCCCACTTAGCGAGGGTGCACACACAAAGAAAATGTAAGTGTGAGCGGTGCTCTAAGTTTTTTAAAACAAAATTTAATCTGCGTCGACACCAACAGCGGGCCTGTAGCACCAAAAGAGACCAATCTCAGATAACTTAGATATTATTTTCAATAAATAAGTGATTTCAAGAAACTATCATATTGCAACATTTATTCCAACATATGAAAAACCTATTCCTTAGGACCATGTTTTTCACGTAGAGCAGTTGGAATGAACCTGCACAAACAATTTCACCACCTCCATCATCAACACCACCACCTCCACCAGGGCCACCACTAGAAGTTGCAGACCCAATCACGTCAGAAGACCCGCCCGATTTTCCCGAGGTAATACGAGTGGGTATGTCATCATCACTACAACTACAACATATAAGAGCAACTAGGGTGCCATCAGAACTCATCATAAAAGAAATAATCTGGTAGAGGATATTTACAATTTTAGAATTGATAATTTGGTGAATCTTGAGCATTTGGTCAGAGCCGTGTATGCCGACCAAAGCAACCAGTCAATCTTGGGCATTTGGTCGGATCCGTGTATGCCGACCAAAGCAACCAGTCAACCTTGAGCAGTTGGTCGGAGCCGTGTGTGCCGACCAAAGCAACCAGTCAATCTTGAGCATTTGGTCAGAGCCGTGTATTCCAACCAAAGCAACCAGTCAACCTTGAGCATTTGGTCGGAGCCGTGTATGCCGACCAAAGCAACCAGTCAATCTTGAGCATTTGGTCAGAGCCGTGTATTCCAACCAAAGCAACCAGTCAATCTTGAGCATCTGGTCAGAGCCGTGTGTGCCGACCAAAGCAACCAGTCAACCTTGAGCAGTTGGTCGGAGCCGTGTGTGCCGACCAAAGCAACCAGTCAATCTTGAGCATCTGGTCGGAGTCATGTATGCCGACCAAAGCAACCAGTCAATCTTGAGCATTTGGTCAGAGCCGTGTATTCCAACCAAAGCAACCAGTCAACCTTGAGCATTTGGTCGGAGCCGTGTATTCCAACCAAAGCAACCAGTCAATCATTTGGTGAGCCAGTCAATCTGGCATCAGAGCCGTGTGTGCCGACCAAAGCAACCAGTCAACCTTGAGCAGTTGGTCGGAGCCGTGTGTGCCGACCAAAGCAACCAGTCAATCTTGAGCATCTGGTCGGAGTCATGTATGCCGACCAAAGCAACCAGTTAATCTTGAGCAGTTGGTCAGAGCCGTGTGTGCCGACCAAAGCAGCCAGTCAATCTTGAGCATTTGGTTAGAGCCGTGTGTGCCGACCAAAGCAACCAGTCAATCTTGAGCATTTGGTCAGAGCCGTGTTTGCCGACCAAAGCAACCAGTCAATCTTGAGCATTTGGTCAGAGCCGTGTGTGTCGACCAAAGCAACCAGTCAATCTTGGGCATTTGGTCAGAGCCGTGTATGCCGATTAAAGCAACCAGTCAACCTTGAGCATCTGGTCGGAGTCATGTATGCCGACCAAAGCAGCCAGTCAATCTTGAGCAGTTGGTCAGGGCCGTGTGTGCCGACCAAAGCAACCAGTCAATCTTGAGCATTTGGTTAGAGCCGCGTGTGCCGACCAAAGCAACCAGTCAACCTTGAGCAGTTGGTCAGAGCCGTGTATGTCAACCAAAGCAACTAGTTCAAACTCAGTCCTTCTTTCGGTTTTATTTTACGAAATAGGGTTTCAGGAGAGCAAAGATATTTTCATAGTCACATAATAATTACGAAGTTTTTGAACGTTCCTTCATCATTGGTAATCCTCGTGATTTAGATAGTTTCATTCATCAATTGAATAATACAGTTTTAGAAAAGATGCTGTCCCTTAACAGGGAGAAGTCCAAGTGGATATTTGATATAATAACTAAAGTCACCTTTTCTGTCACCAAATTAGGACCGTTCCCCACCATAGGGGCGCCGCCATCCAATCTCCCTGAGTACATTAAGACTCATAAACTTATTCATTTCATGGCTACACATTATAAAACACATCGTCCTTACAAAGACAATTTGTGTTCTTTAGATAACTAGCTTATCACCTCAAGATGAAGCACCTGAAACTTCGAAACAGCTTTTTGCAAAATTTCAAGAAAAGGTAGGGGCAAAGCTGCTGTAAGCACTTTTGAAGGGGTCTCCTTTCTTGATTTAGAAGTACTTAAAGAGACATTCCAAATCAACGTGTATGTCTACAAACTGACGGCAGACACAAATGCCAACAACCCCAAAGGAAATGTAGATCACATTGCTGAATTGATACGGCGATCGCCATGTAGGTATCCGTCAACAATGTATATGAATTATTTTGAGGGTCTCTTCTCATATATTACTAATATCGAGCATTAAGCAAATACATTCAGTTGTACCCCTTGTCGAAGACTGTTAAGGCGACACAAAAATGTAATAGTTCATATCCCGCGCTGCAAACAGCATGTAATGTATACATTTCCAGAAGGGTTTTTTGAGCAAGCCCCCTCAATTTTTGATAGAAAAGCCGGTAATATTAATATCCCCCAAAGCGATTACCCCTTTAGAATAACCTATGATATTGAAACTGATATGGATAAAACAAACATTCACCCGAGGCAAAGGCTGGGTCTGTCAATCTGTTTCTTCAATCGCTATTTAGTCAAATCGATGTCTCTCAACGAACGACTCATATCCCAATTTACACACACATACCCTTATCGCGCAATGATTGAGACATTATTGGGTATGGCTCACAAGCAAAGAAGAGCCAGTTGGCGTATTCTCTCTTCTACAAAAATACACCAGAGCAAATGGAATAAGCTAACCCCTTAGCAGAGGCTAACGTCGCAAATCTTAGACATCAAAGGAGGCAAGAAAGTGGATATGCTTGGTCCCATCCACAGCGATATATATTTTCAGGACAAATACTTGTTAAATGGAGTCAGTCTGAAACTTAAACTAATTAAGAGTAAGGAAACATTCTGTTTAATGTCTGGAGATTTTGATGAACATTACACAGTCGTTATCCGTGATGCATCGTTGTTTGTCAGAAAAGTGTAGTTAAATCCCTCTGTTTCTCTGGGTCACGAAGAAAGCATTAGAGAGGGCCACCGGCAAGTATCCGATCGATACGAGTCGTGACAAAGATGTTATCTATACCTGCTGGGAATATGTCGTTCGTGCAAGATCATATATTTTTAGTCCAAGTTCCAAAACGTCTTATCATCGGTTGTGTCCGCAACACGGCATTCAACGGTTCGTATCAGCAGAATTCGTTCAATTTTGATAACTTTGGAGGAAACCTCTTGACTGTCTATTTCGATGGGGAATAGATACCTTACAAATCGCTCAAACCCAACTTTTCAGGGGAGAATTACATCAGAGCCTACCACACTATATTTTCGGGAACAGATAAAATGAATAAAGACGAGAGCAATGCTATGTCTACCATCTGTGGTGTAGCGGTTATTATACATGTCCACGTAAAACAAGGCCCTGGCTTCAAGCTTGGGTTGGGTAGACACACCAGTGCAACCAACTGGTTATCAAAGGCCGTGGACATTGACTTGGTTGTCGATGTTATGTCTGTCCGTACGTCGTACATGTGTTCTCGTCCAGGTCGTATTAAGCGTTTCGTGATAGCATTGTTACTATCATAACCGATACGCAGGCGACAACCCCGTCATTGTAATTGTGTGTTCACTCGTCGTTGGCGGAAATGCTATTAGTCGAGAGGAATATACCAAAGTATACACTCTCTATGCATTTAATCTATCTCTCGATTTGTCTGGTGGAGGTCACTTTAATCTTGTCAGGCAGGGAAATCTTCGAATGGAACTACAATTTTCTGAACCACTCACCACGACCCTCAACGTACTTGTATATGCCGAGTTGGACAACATCATTGAGATTGACAGAGCTCGGAATGTCGTGTTCGATTACACCAGTTGAATAGTAGATTTCGTACGTGTTACGTGCGGATATTGTTTCAAAGTCTAACTTTCAAGGAGTATATCCTCGGATCTGCTAAGAGATTTCAATCCAACATTGCCGTGTGCTATTGTCGTCAATCATTTGCCCCTACCACTGAGGATAAGGTACGAACATTAATTGCAAGGTCCCCACCAAAGTCATGTAGTCTGGACCCGATGCCTACCTGGCTATTGAAACATTGTGTAATGAACTTTTGCCAATCATCACTGCTATCATTAACCAATCACTTGTTGAGTCACTTGTACCACCCTGCATTAAGCGTTCAAATGTGAAACCACTAAACAAAACAAAACCTGGATTAGGTAAAAAGGTGCTAAAGAACTACCGACCAGTATCAAACTTAACTTTCATCTCAAAACTTGTCGAAAAAGTTGTGGCATTACGCCTCCAGCAACATTTGAAAGACAACGCTTTGTATGCATGTGCAGTCTGCATATCGCAAGTTCCATTCCACTGAGTCCACATTGCTTAGAGTGCACAACGATATTGCTGCAGCTCTTGTCAAGAAGGCAAACACTGCCTTAATCATGTTAGATCTTTCTGCAGCTTCTGGTCTTATCGATCATAAGATTTTATTTAATCGTCTTGAACATACATTTGGAATTGTCTCAAATTCATTGTTGCAGTGGTTCAGGTCCTATATAAATGATCGAGTACAATGTGTGGAAATAGGCAATGTGCCATTTCGTGAAAATCAGTTCAATATGGGGGTTCCACAAGGATCAGTCTTAGGTCCTTTGATATACTGTATGTTTACCCGTCGAGTAGGGGAAATCATCAAGCACCATAAGATCAACTACCACTGCTATGCGGATGATACCCAATTGTATTTGGATATTGGTTAATAAAAATCGTGGGAAAGTGTTTCACAAAAGCTTCAGGCATGCTTTTCAGATGTAATCAACTGGATGCAGGAAAATTGTTTGAAACTAAATCCAGACAAAACGGAACTAATCGTTTTCACATCAAAGTTTCAGGGCAATTTCTCCCAAAATTATTGTATAAAAATGGGACCATATGACATAAGTCCTATTTCCATTGTGAGAAATTTAGGTGTGCAGCATGATTACAATCTTTCGATGCAAAACCAAATTGACTCCATTGTAAGACATCGGTTCACGCTCTTGTGACATCAAAATTGCCCTACTGTAATGCCCTACTTTATGGTTTGCCTCATAAGCTTACTGACCGGCTTCGGCGCGTTCAGAATTGCGCTGCACGGCTTGTCACCCGCACACGTAGATGTGAGCAAATAACGCCTGTTTTGTGTGACTTGCATTGGCTGCCGATTCATTACAGGTGCAGTTTCAAAACTCTTTTATATACTTATAAGGTTCTCAATGGTTTAGCCCCTGTCTACCTCACAGACCTTGTGAGGAAATATCAACCAACTAGATCTCTTCGGTCCAAAACAAGTCATTATTAACTAAACCAATTATCAGAACATCTACTTACGGAAATAGGCGGTTTGATCATTCAGCTGCAGTATTGTGGAATGATTTACCAGATGAAGCCAAACGTGCAATAAATATTTATGAATTCAAAAAACATGTGAAAACTTACCTTTTTAGAGCTGCCTTTTATTAGATCATCAGGATTGTGATTATATATATATATATATATATATATATATATATATATATATATATATATATATATATATATATATATATATATATATATATATATATATATATATATATATATATATATATATATATATATATATATATATATATATATATATATATATATATATATATATATATATATAAATATATATATATATATATATATATATATATATATATATATATATATATATATATATATATATATATATATATATATATATATATATATATATATATATATATATATATATATATATATATATATATATATATATATATATATATTTTAATACAAGCATTTTTTAATCGACATTGCATTTCTTATCAATATAATAGGTGCCGTTTACAAGGACTTTTTAAACAGTTTGTGGACAGTATACTATTTTCTTTTGCTCCTTCGGTGTTGTGGTTTTGAAATGAAGAACATTGCATCGTGGTTTACAGACTACCCCGATACCAACGACCAATTGGTTCATGGATTTATCGAAAAGAATTTTCCTTGAGTAGATAAACCTATCTTTGAGGCATCAATGTTTCTACAAAAAAATTGTGTACGGGACAAATGATAAAGGGGGAGGGGAAGGGTATTAAATGTTTGATGTGTTGAGAATATATAAAAGTATATGAGAAAATGTTCAAATGCTTGATGTGTTAAGAATAGATGAAAATAAATAAGAAAAAACACCATTTATATTTGTTATGTCATCATTTAATGTCTTCTCTGTAATTCCACTACAATCAAATCAACATTGGTGTATTGTTCATATTGTTCAAGGCTTCAACAGCTATCTGAATTTGAGGCGCTTGGTGAAACAACTTGTCCCACTCTTCTTTCTTTAGGTTGATTCCTTTCCCTGATTTGAATCTGCTTTTAGTACCATCTCCATTATATTCTCTGATAGCAACATAGGTAGCTCTATAATATCTTCTGATAACAGCAAATCGCTTTCCACCCAAATGGAAACGTCTCCCTGCAGCTGGATTTGATTAGGTTTGCCAGTTGAGTTTGCAAGTACAGCAGCTTGTGCTCCCACCTCTGTACTTTGTTCTTTAATTCACTGTTTGAAGTGCCTGGATGCTCCCACGTAGATTCATCGGTGTTAAGATTGAAATAATAAGGTCTGTTTTGTTTTAGGCTAAAGTGAATTCGCCTACCAAGCTTAAGCAAATCCTCTGTTAGTTCTGTATGTATTTGACTGTCCTCCATGATAACTGTGAGAAGAGAAAAAAACAACTCAAGTCAGTAACAACACAAAAGAAATGTTCGCAGATGGTTTCAACTCACTGTTAAAAAAAAAAAAAAATTCTCGAGAGTTTGGTCATATCCATGTTTACTTTGGGGGCTCCCGCCCGCAGCTTCCACTATTGGCTAACATGTAGGGTAATTCTTTTCTTGGTTGGCTTCAGGACTCCCTCATGCCAAAAATACGTTCGAATGTCCACATAGGTCTCCGACAAAATGATCTTTACTGTAACACTACACAATGCGTCTATCTCGAAGGCATCTATGTTGAATGCGTTTTCATTGAAATTATCCATAATTTCTGCTTTTCTTTGATTTTCTTGTCGGTAAATGAAAACAATTTCATGAAGACGTCCCATTGCTCCACGGTGAGAGAAATGCCTGATTTTGTAGGATACTATTTCCCCATATTATATTTTCGAATGTATGCGTAAATGTTATTTATGAAAAATGAATTATTCATGAACACATCTCCTCCAAGAAAATGATGATGATTTCCAAAGCCAAGTTTCTTTTTCTGTTCATAACTTACACTGTTGGGTTGCTGGTTTTCGTCGATGTTGAGGGGCTTGTCATGCACTTTGGTTTGTGGTGTGGATCCAAGAGCATAACCACCGCTACTATTTCCCCCCACGTTATATTGCTGGCCAGAAGACATGCTGCCTCTATCAGAGATCACTTTGTTCTCCTCCGGTATCGTATCGAAATTATTATCAAATTTTTTTTTCAAATGAGTGCCAAAAGGTGGATAGATAGCCATCATTCTGTTCGTGAAACTACTTACACAAAATGCGTGTTAACCTCTTGAAGATGCAAATATAAAAAAAATGGTTTCTGTTAAAACAGTCCTTTTATACATCTTTTTGTTCTTTTTTTGATAATTTGTACTCATGAGCTATTTATATCCTTTGCAATATCTCTTTGATAGCTCTCTCTTTCATGTTCTGACATATCGATGGTGTAATGTATTATCTTTTGTGCAAGAAAATTGATAATTTTAATTACATGTTTTCATGTACTGACTTACGTCATGATTCCAATTTGCAGGTACAAACATGTTCACACTTGCTTAAAACGGTTACAACATACTTCTGACGTCACGTATTCATGTCCCAATTTGTCACCCTTACGTCATACTTCAGGTGACGTAGCAAAAGTCATGATGGTCTATGAGCATGTACAGGCATGTCACCTCTAAATCTGTACCGTACTATTAAAAATTACCCCAAAACGAAATAACCTTCACTCTGTATCAGACGTTAAATCCTGCAGTAGAAACTCAAAAACTTATTAGAATAAACATTTGTGTACAAAGTGTTAGAACAAAACTAATGATTTGGTGAACAAATCGTGTGGTGGATGTAATTTCGGTGGTCTAAATCAAGAAGAACACAGTTGCGTAAACAATTCGATTGACTCGTGGATGGTCCTAAATGCTATTCAGTCACTGAGCGACACAAAGATTATTCCTCTCTTTGTGAAAACAAGCCTCATACTATGGATGAACCTCAAAAATCTAGACATACTATGGATGAACCTCGAAAATCTAGACAATGTCGCAGAAGAGCTCAACTTAATTCGCACTAAATGGACAAACCTGACCCCCACATGGGAGGATTTCAAAACATACGAATCCAGCACAAAGGTTCCAGAATGGCACTTGGCCTTACAAACGGCACAAATGGCTATTTCATTGGAAAATCATTTGCAGAAAAATGGAATGTACACAGACTTTAGCGGAATCTTTTAACGTTCTATTTCAGTAAAGAAACTTCACAAACAGATTACCTTGATCATGGTGCTCGATGTCATTCAGTGGCGGTACAGCGATATAGCCAGTTTTGAAGTATGCTCATTACCTGCTTAGCAAAAAGATAATCAGATGTGTCTATTCTTATAATTCGTTAGAAATATTCGTATAATTCGTTAAAAATACAGCAAAAGCTGTCACAGTCTTGGTTTCTTACAAAACACTACCTTGGGAGAAGATGTGTCTTGATGAAAATGACGATAGCGTCAACGGTATTATGGTCGCAGCGAGGGAAGCGTTGGGAGCGTCAGCGCCAACAAAATCATTGTTCTAATCCTCTTTATTGGAGATATCTGTCGGCGTAAGCGCTTACCCGAAACCAACGAGGTGCTGATGAATCAACTTTTACATACTGTGATGCCACTGATATGGGGAAAAAACCTTGATTGGAAAACTTGGATGAATGATCAGAAAAAAAATGGAACAAAAGCTATTTTAAGACTATGTTAATTGTTGTAATACCTGTGTGTTTACTTATGCTATTTTTGAGTATTTGATAGAATAAATGAGTACATGAGAGACAAGTTCAGTTTCGTTTTCTTCTTTTCTTTTTGTCACTTGTATTATTTTCTAGGCATTTTATCTACTCCAAATCTCATCAAGTTAGAACCAGTTATATATCTACCCACTACTTCCCACTCCATTTACAGCGTTGAACTCATCTAATGTCAAACCATATGTACTTTGAGACGAACAATACAAAAATCAATGAGAAGTGTATACACTAAGAGAAGCTGCACACAATCCTAAGTCGTATTGATTTTTCCCTCCTGTCTGCTACATACAGTCTAGGGCCAAATTGGAGCAGATCTGTTTCTGCTCGGCATTTTTTCAGGAGAATAATTCTGCTTTTTCTGTGTATTTGGCGCGTATTTTGGGTGTTGACCACTCTTTGAGATGCTCCTACGATCTAGGACGGCTCGGCAGAGCAAGGAGTGAAGAAAAGGAGTGGCGTATGTAGAAATAAATGTTGCAAAAAGATAGTTTCTTGAAATCACTTATTTATTGAAACTAATGTATAATTTACTTGAAATTTGTTTCCTTTGGTGCCAACGCAGATTATTATTTTTTTTTAAACTTTAGAACATGAATCATCCTCACAATGTAAGTCGGTCTTTGAGCTGGGGGTAGATGGTCCTGGAATGACCCCTGGGTTAGAATTAGATAGTCCTGGAATGGCCTGTTCGGGAAAGTGCATTGTCTGATTTGCTCTATAAAGAAACAAGCAATAAAAAAGAGGACCACTCGACGTTACATATAAATTAGATACATTAATTAAAGAAATGATGAAACTAAATATTCTTTTTAGTCAGAAAAAAATACACAAACATTCTTAAGTTTAACATAATCAGCAATTAAAAAAAATACCAGCTGAGCCTAGGAGGGAGGTATGATGAAACTCTTTTTCTTCAGATAAAAATACCGAACATTCTTAAGTTGATCATAATCAACAATACATTAAAAGATACCTGCTGAGATTAGAAAGAAAAATAAAGAAACTAAAAATTATTCTCCTTTAGAAAAAAAAACACCGAACATTCTTAAGTTGAATATAATCAACAATACATTAAAAAAAAAATACCAGCTGAGATTAGGAGGGGGAATGAAGACACTAAACATTCTTTTCCTTCAGAAAAAAAAAAGCCCAAACATTCTGAAGTTTATTTACTTGAGCTTGATATATAACCTCAAAAAACAGAAATTATATTTTTGGTATAATGGTAAGAAGTTACTTTGCAAGTAAATGTTCTCGTAATTTTCTTTGCTCTTTTTTCAATTCTCTCAACTCTCTCACTGCAACTGCTACCATCGCGTTCAGAAGGTATTCATCCTCTTCTGGCCACTGCACTTCTTCAAAGTTTGTCAAACATTTTTCTGCCATGATTTCTTATCTAACGACGGCGTGATAGGCGAAGTTTGTTTTTGACCAAAAGAGATTGCTGCTTTGATCTTCTTTTAGAATGACTGTCTGACATCATACTTATTTCATGGTCTATTTTTAGTCGTGATCTGTTCTTTTCTTTATGTCACTATTGCGCCATATCATTATTTTTTTCTTTTAGAATGACCGTCTTACATCATGTTGGTTTCATAGTTTATTGTTATTCGTGATTAGTTCTTTAATCTTTACGTCACTATTGCACCATCATACTTAATTGTTATTCGTGATTAGTTCTTTTATCTTGACGTCAATATTGCACCATCATAGTTTATTGTTATTCGTAATTAGTTCTTTTATCTTGACGTCACTATTGCACCATCATAGTTTATTGTTATTCAGGATTAGTTCTTTTATCTTGACGTCACTATTGCACCATCATAGTTTATTGTTATTCGTGATTAGTTTTTTTTATCTTGACGTCACTATTGCACCATCATAGTTTATTGTGATTCGTGATAAGTTCTTTTATCTTGACGTCAATATTGCACCATCATAGTTTGTTGTTATTCGTGATTAGTTCTTTTATCTTGACGTCACTATTGCACCATCATAGTTTGTTGTTATTCGTGATTAGTTCTTTTATCTTGACGTCACTATTGCACCATCATAGTTTATTGTTATTCGTGATTAGTTCTTTTATCTTGACGTCAATATTGCACCATCATAGTTTATTGTTATTCTTTTATCTTGACGTCACTATTGCACCATCATAGTTTATTGTGATTCGTGATAAGTTATTTTATCTTGACGTCAATATTGCACCATCATAGTTTGTTGTTATTCGTGATTAGTTCTTTTATCTTGACGTCACTATTGCACCATCATAGTTTGTTGTTATTCGTGATTAGTTCTTTTATCTTGACGTCACTATTGCACCATCATAGTTTATTGTTATTCGTGATTAGTTCTTTTATCTTGACGTCAATATTGCACCATCATAGTTTATTGTTATTCGTGATTAGTTCTTTTATCTTGACGTCACTATTGCACCATCATAGTTTGTTGTTATTCGTGATTAGTTCTTCTATCTTGACGTCACTATTGCACCATTATAGTTTATTGTTATTCGTAATTAGTTCTTTTATCTTGACGTCACTATTGCACCATCATAGTTTATTGTTAATCGTGATTAGTTCTTTTATCTTGACGTCACTATTGCACCATCATAATTTGTTGTTATTCGTGATTAGTTCTTTTATCTTGACGTCACTATTGCACCATCATCAAACTCAGCGTCAGGTTCTACTTTTAGATTTCTAACACACAGTTCTTTGTTTTATTTTCTTTTGAAATAATGAAACTAATTATTCTTGACCAATGTTTTCATGTCGATACCTGTCTTGTTTGCATCATTCATCACACCCTATTTTTATATCTGATGATATTGTTACGATGAGATCACAGCATCATTTCTCATAAACTTTCTTTATCATTATTTACGTATAAGTCTTCATGGATTTTCTGATTATATAACTTTCATGGAATATCACTTTCATAGAATATCTGAATCACTTTCAATTTGCTACGGTTTGCACATTTATAAGAGGCTAGACCTTTTGCTTTATTGTCATGATATCTGTGGACCTTGGATAATGTCATCGCCTTTCTCGGTATTGGTAATCTGAGGGCGTTTAGTCATTGTCTTGGTCAAAAAAAATTCTAGATGGAGAATTTGCAAATCATGAGTGAGATGATTTTCCTTGAAGTCTTATGACGTGCTTCTTTTTGTATTTAAACTAAAAGGTTCCTTTATATTTGAATTACATAAATAAAGTAGAAAATTGTTAATGATAAAAATTCAGATAAGGTGAGAAACAGTTGCAAACGTTTAGATGGAGTCAGACAGTTAGAAATAGCAAAAGAAAGCTATAGTCGTAGTCAGAGTTGGTGTATAAACGAGTTTACAATATATTTCAGAAGCTTTATCAATACTGTGCGTTCCGTCTCTCCTTTCTGTGCCTTGGCGCTACATTCTTTATGTACTTTCATCGATAATAACACTGGACGGAATAATATAGACGTCAAATTCTTACACTATCAACTCTGAAGACTTCAATCAATGAAAGATGTTTCGTCTCATCTATTCATCTTTCACTCTATTCAAACACATCATTGTTTTGTTGTGATGTGAATTGATTTTTTCCCTCCTGTCTGCTACAAATTGGAGCAGATCTGTCTCTGCTCGGCATTATTTTTAGGAGAATAATTCTGCTTTTAAGTGTGTGTTTGGCGCGTATTTTCTGGGGTGTTGATCACTCTTTGAGTTGCTCTCACGATCTAGGACGGCTCGGCAGAGCAAGGAGTGAAGAGAAGAAGTGGCATATGGAGGAGCATATGGTCTCCTCCAAATCGCCTCCTTTTGGTACCTCTAAATCGCCTACTTTTGGCACCTCCTGGGGGGGGGGGGAGGGTCATCTTAGTAATCTTACCACCATATTACTACTGATACAGCGCCGCCGCTGTACTCGTGGAATGTTCCTACCAACAGAAAATGGCTTCCAGTAAGCACTTCGGTAAAAAAGAAATGTAATATTTTCTTCGATTTGGGGAGTACCCATCGGGATACACTAAAAAAAAAAAAAAAACGTGCTTTACGCAAAACGGCAGTGGGATTTACTGTGAAGGAAGAAGAAGGGCTTTTTCTTGCAAAAGGCGGATAAGTTGTTGTCTCTTCTGTTGAGGAGAGTTGCGGTGTTGGAGGTAGGCCTAAGTCATAGGCTAACCAAGGCATGAACTGTAAAATGCTATGATCATATATAATCTAACGTTAGTGTTAATCCTTTGGGCCAAGGTCCTAGTCGAAAGTCCAAACAATAGGGTCATTAATGCTTGTTAGAGAAATTCACTTATAGGGCCTATGCCTATGTTAGGCCTAGGGCCTTAAGCATTTCCTAGGAAAGAAAAAACGAGGCCCAAATTTCCTAGCGGACCGTTTTCACTATTAAGTGGGACCAAATTTACTGGATGGCTACGACTTGACTGTCTGGGGGCCCACATGCCCTAGGAAATAAGGGCCGGGCGACAAAAATTTACTGGGGGTGGGGGAAATTTACGTTTACACCGGCATGCAGTAAAACTTGGTTCCCTACTTTCTTTTTTGAAGGAAAAGTAACTAGTGTGAGTTTGTGAGTGATGATCTCAAAAGTCGGTTGGGATAATAAATTGTGAATATGTCCTGAAGATAACATAGTGTAAGCTTGTGAAAACATTTGAAGATATACATCAGAAGGCAAAAGTGTACTCTAAGATGACAAGGTAGCCAATGCAAATCAGCAAGTATTCGTGAAATGTGATCAACATGAGTGCGCCTTGTATAGTTGTAACAACCCTAGCTGATTTGTTTTGCATGAGCTGCAGACGTTTAGTTTGTGTTTGAGAGATTCCTATAAAAAGAGAATGTAACAAGGCATTGGATGGCTGTCTTGCAAGCTTGAGTGGATTCAAACTGGCGAGCTTTGATGTTTCAAAGATGAAAATGGCAGGTCCTGATTACACTTGATGCTCCATTGTGATGACGCCAAGATTTCTTACACAAAATTTAGAAGGAATGAGTGTGTCGTCAATAACTATGACCTGAGTGCTGAAAGTGCCATGTTGAGAAAGTGTCATTAAGCTGAGAAGTTCAGTTTGTTTCTTTGTTCAGCTGTAAGTAATTGAGTGACATCTATTGTCTGATCTAAGCAATACATGATTGCAATCTGTTGACAGCATGAGCGATATCAGTAGGATTGTAGCCTACATACAATTAAAACAACTTTTGTTTTCAAAATGGATTTCTATTGTCAAAATGGACTATCTTAAAGCTTTCACATTACCATTATACTCCTTTTTGGTATATTATACACTCTGTACCAGAATAGCAAATATAACTTTTGGTAGCTATTCTGGTACAAAGTTTTTTAACTACCAAAAAAAGAGTATAATGACAACATGAAGGCTTTATTCTAGTACATTTTGACAAAAGAAATCCATTTTGAAAATAGAAGTAGTTTTAAAGATCATCAGTATATTTGTGATAGTTCACATTGTTCTTTTCAATTATTTGCTTGATAGGCATTGTGTAAATGGAAAAAGCACGGGTCCTAAAACCGAACCTTACGTTACACTGTTGTTGATAATTTTAGAACTGGAGAATTTAAAATGTATACCCACAACTTGACAGCGTTTGTTAACATATGATTCAAACTATTTCAGTGTAGAACCTCTCAACCCGATTTTGTTTTGCAGCATGTGAATTAGACATTCATGGTTGATGGTATCAAAGGCTGAACTTAAATCTAAAAGGGCAAGAAGGACAGCTTTATTAAAGGATTAGTTCAGGGGTCAAGGATATCCATCTTATATAAAAGAGGACTTCAAAAGAAACAAAATAGTGAAATAGTGAAGAAAACATTCAGAAATCTCATTTCGTTAAGGAGATATTCAAGTTTAAAGTTTCGACTCATTCCTGTAGAAACGACTTAAATCAGACTAGTTAAGATGTCACAGCTTCAGATTCCTCAAAATCTGTATGTATTTTTATTTTCTCCCAAGCTTTCTTCATGTGGTATATTAAAAATACCCTTCATAGATTCACTTTTATTACTTTTTTGACATATTACATGGTTTTTAGGCCACAAAATGGTAGGACAAAATATGATAGAATACATAAAGACTTTCAGGAATCTGAGGCTATGACAACACAACTAGTTTGATTTCAGTCGTTTCTACATAGATTATACCAAATTCTAAACTTAAATATCTCCTAAACTCGGAATAAGATTATTGAAAGCTTTCTTCACCATTTGTTTCTTTGAAGTCCTCTTTCATATAAGATAAACATGCTTGACCACTGAACTAATCTTTTAATATCCAGGAAGCAGGTTATGTCATTATGAACTTTCAAAAGAGCAGTCTCAGTTGAATGTATGCAGACTGCAAGCATTCATCTAAGTTGTTGTCATGCAGATGATCATTAAGATATTTCAAAACAAAGAAGGACAAATTAGAGACATAATGGCATCTCTCAATTCATCCTGAATGTCAGCGTGAAGGAACTGAGATGGGCATGCGAATCAAGTAATCAAGTAAAGTCAAGAAAATCCTGAAGCTGGGAGGGGTAAAATGTACTCGAAATTAAAAAGTTTTATTACTCAACTTGAAACTTCTAACATGCAAAATATCACATGGTAAGATCATTTTTAATGTATTCTTTATCAAATCCTTTGAGAAAATACCAAATTTACCAATACCAAAAAAGTCTATAAAATTGGCAAAAAAGAAACAAGAAAAGAAAATGATCAAATTCAACAGTTAAAAAAAATCAGAAAGAGCCAAATCACATTTTTTGGGGGCCAAAAAAGTTGAAAAAAAACACATTTTGTCAAATTTGGTTTTAGAAAGCAAATATATAAGATTATATTAAAAATCCTCACAATTACATGATTTTAAGCCAAAATATTTTCATGGTGTGTCCAATTAATATGTTATTCCGACATAGGCGTTTTTCTACTGATTTTTGTATTGTGTTGCACGATGTCAATTGTTCGATTTAATCCACTTTACCAAAAATACACAATGCATTTACGATTACCAATTGTTGTTTTGACTCATTTTTACTTATTAGATTCTTCACACTTTCATTGTGCAGTTTCAACATATTTATTTATTAGAAATGAGTGTGTACAGGCACCAAAACACCAAAACACTCATGCACACACTCACACACACCCCACCATCCCCCATTCCCACACCACCACAAAAAAAAAAAAAAACCGTGCGAGTTGAGACATACCACTCGGCACAGGTTGAGACATACCAACTCGGCACAGGTTGAGACATACCAACTCGGTACAGGTTGGGACATACCAACTAGGTACAGGTTAAGACATACCAACTCGGCACAGGTTGAGACATACCAACTCGGCACAGGTTGAGACATACCAACTCGGCACAGGTTGAGACATACCAAGTCGGCACAGGTTGAGACATACCAACTCGGCACAGGTTGGGACATACGAACTCGGCACAGGTTGGGACATACCAGCTCGGCACAGGTTGAGACATACCAACTCGGCACAGGTTGAGACATACCAACTCGGCGCAGGTTGAGACATACCAACTTGGTACAGGTTGAGACATACCAACTCGGCACAGGTTGGGACATACCAACTTGGCACAGGTTGAGACATACCAACTTCGCACAGGTTGAGACATACCAACTTCGCACAGGTTGAGACATACCAACTTCGCACAGGTTGAGACATACCAACTTGGCACAGGTTGAGACATACCAACTCGGCACAAGTTGAGACATACCAACTCGGCACAGGTTGGGACATACCAACTCGGCACAGGTTAAGACATACCAACTCGGCACAGATTGGGGCATACCAACTCGGCAAAGGTTGAGACATACCAACTCGGCACAGGTTGAGACATACCAAGTCGGCACAAGTTGAGAAATACCAAGTCGGCACAGGTTGGGACATACCAACTCGGCACAGGTTGAGACATACCAACTTGGCACAGGTTGAGACATACCAACTTGGCACAGGTTGAGACATACCAACTCGGCACAGGTTGAGACATACCAAGTCGGCAACACAGGTTGAGACTCGGAAAGTTGAGAAATGCCAAGTCGGCACAGGACATTCGGCACAGGTTGAGACATACCAACTCGGCACAGGTTGGGACATACCAACTCGGCACAGGTTGAGACATACCAACTCGGCACAGGTTGAGACATACCAACTCGGCACAGGTTGAGACATACCAACTCGGCACAGGTTGGGACATACCAACTCGGCACAGGTTGGGACATACCAACTCGGCACAGGTTGGGACATACCAAACAGGTTGGGACATACCAACTCGGCACAGGTTGAGACATACCAACTCGGCACAGGTTGAGGCATACCAACTCGGCACAGGTTGGGATATTATAGCTCGGCACACTGCTGAGTAAGTCCGTGGGCCAGGTCCAGGTTTTTCATAAAAATAGTTTCAATTTAGGAGCAAATTGTGTCATAAATTATTGGAAAGCTAATGTTGTCTACTTTAGAAAATCCATGATAGCAATGCCAATCTTACAGCTGTTTAGTATAAATAAACATGTTTTTTTTAGTGAATATCAGAAATTCTAACTTTATGGTCATGTATCATTAGACCATATGAGATAGAGCCAGGTTTGTGCAATTCCTAACAAATTAGCTATCAGAATTCTGTAAGACACCCAACAATTAATTCAAAATCACTTTTTACACCTTCTATATCCTTATTTTAAAAATAATAACATCAAGCACCCTATTATAGCGCCCTCTATACAGGTTTAGTCATGTTGCTTATTGAATATTTCAATTGACTTAGTCTAAATCATCTGAATTTCGAACAAATGTTACGCCAAGTCTATGTTTAAGGTTTTAGGGCAGCATTAATGTTTCAAAGAGAAAAACTTCGTCTGAAATGTTTTATGATCAAGTTATTTGTATAGATGGCTCTGAAAAAGTGCGTAGGATTTTTTTTTTTTTATGGGAATGTGAATAACGTCTGAAGATAGGTTCATATGCACATAATTTATCATAAGACCACATGAGAGAAATACAGTTTTGCAATTCCAAAGAATTTAACCATCATAATTCTGTTAAAAAACCTCAATAAATTGAAATTCTTTTTTTATTTTACATCTTTATAGAAGAAAAGCAATCTCAAACGCCCTATTATAGCGCCCACTATGAAGATCCAGTCACGATGTTAATAGAACATTTAAATTGACTAATCAAAAGCATTGCAATTTTGAACAGATTTTTTGATGAAAGACAAAGTACATGTTTAAGTCTTTTAGTGAACATTAATACTTCAAAGAAATTTCAAAACTTCATTTGAAATAATTTATGATCAAGTTGATTGCATAGACAGCTTTTTGAACAGATTTCAGTTATCAAAAGACAAAGTATATGTTTAAGTCTTTTAAAAAGTAACATTAATATTTCAAAAAAATTTAAAAACTTCATCTGAAATAATTTATGATCAAGTTGATTGCATAGGCAGCTCTAAAAAGCTCCTACATTTTAAATGTAAATTTGAATAGCGTTTGAAGATAGGTTTAGATGCAATAAATCTGCTTTCCATTTAACGGTTTAAGAATTATAGTAAAATGTTGTTAATTTGGTACTAATTGACTAAAACAATGTTTATCTTCCACATGACCAAAAGATAAATGTCCCTCTATGTGGACAACTTCACCATCTTCTACTCCTCCCCTAGCTTTTCTCTCGTTGAAAATAGGCTCCAACTTAACTTCAACTGGCTGTAAGACTGGTGCAACAGCAACGGTTTCAAATTCTTTAAAGATATTCGCAATGTTCTTCTGTCATTTCAACAACCTCCATCCCAACCCAAACCTCGTGCTCAACGGCAATCACATCCCAAAAGTGGACCACACTAAGTTCCTGGATCTAACCCTAGATTCCAAGCTACCCTACAAGCAACACATCACCAACCAGAAACAGAACTGCAACAACTCCTTCAACCTTCTCCACCTCCTTTCCAACACAACTTGGGGCGCGGACTTCAAGCTGTCCTCAAAATTTTCAGGCTCACCATTCGTGCCAAGCTCAACTTCGACAATATTGTCTACTTTGCTGCTCTTAACTTTCACCTTAACTAAATCAACATTACCCAAATGAAGCCCTCAGACTTTGCCTGGGTGCTTACAAGACCTCTCCATCACCAGCCTACACATTAAAGCCAACGAACCCCTTTCTCTTTAGGTGTATTAAGCTTAGTCTTTTCTATACGCATGTAGAGCCCTCGCCAACAATAAAAACCTTGTTTACAACCCTATTAGGTATCCCACTTTCTCCACTTTCTTTGATAGCTTCAAATCCGACCTCCAACATCTCGACATCTCTTGGCACCTTTTCCTGACTCACTTTTCCTTGATGAAGCACCATCTACCTGAGCCTTTTCACCCATCACAAAGTTCAAACCCACCTCAACCTCTTCATTAACCTCCACAACCAAATCAAAGACCACCTTTCAAACTACATCTCCATCTATACTGATGGCTCCAAGAAAAGCCTGAAGCCAGCTGCTGCTGCCGACGGTCATTCAAGGATGCTCAGTTCAAGGATTCTCAGTAGCAGGCTTCCCAACTATTCGTTCATCTTTTCGGCTGAGGCTAAGCCCATCCTGCTTGCCTTCAATTATATTCAGTACTCTGCACTCAGGCACTTTGCCATATTCTCAAAACCCAAGTCTGTCCTAAATTATTTACTAACCTTAAATTGGATAACCACACGTCGCACCTTATCCTCGGTAAAATTCTTTCGCCACCCTCCCATTTGCAGGAAAAGTATTTTTTCTTCTTCTAGATAACCAGCCATATTGGCATCCCGGTAATGTCAAATGTGATTTAGCTGCTGAGCTTGCTCTCAACTTCCCCTACCGCCAAGATTTCCCCAAACCTTTAAATTCTGACATTGACTATACAGTGCACATGAACACCGGAAGTACCCCTGAAACTGATTTCCATTAAGAACATATCTCATGACTGCATGATGGGATTAATTTTAAATTTGATTGATAACTCGTTACACGAGCCAGGGGATGATATGATATCACTTTGGTAACATGTGGTTCGTGGAAGAAGCACAGATGAGTGATAGAAAATTGCGGTTTGTCGGGAAAATCATGCCGTTTTGTAAGGAAATTGTTCCATTTTCAATTTTAAGCCTCGTCGGTGGAGATGATCCATCCAGGCTATCACCTGTCGCGTAGATTTTTCTTCGCCCGCTTTGTCTGGAAAGAATTAGCAGTATCATTCTACAGTAAAACTCGGTTTAAAAATGGCACAACTATACAGTACATCTAACTTTTTTATTTAGCTCCGCTCCGACATGCTCCAACGTTCGACCATAGTGGTTATGTTGAATTGTGTACTCTGTATATACAAGCTACTCAGTGACGTGTCTAAAGAAGGGGTAGGGGGTTGTTATCAGGGCTCCAAAGTCATAAAATAATGAAGTGAAATATATGCAATTTTCAAGAAATGTTGCAAAATTTTCCCAACATTTCTATTTCAATAAGTTCCCAATTTCACCTTCAAAACATGAGGGAAGCATGC